>VYYI01000546.1:0-29444 GCA_021029175.1 Bilobella aurantiaca
TCATCGGCAGACAGACCTGAAATTCTGTGACATGTGACAATGCTCCCTTGTTCGTTCACCTATTATCGAGAATGATCCCTTCAGATAGGCCAATTCCCCTACAAGATCATCCATATTGATTCTTCCCCAGTTAATGAACTCATGTTCACAACAATTTTGAGAATGAAATCCGACGAGATGGGCGGAAGATGATACACTGATTAGAGACAGATTAGGCACAGAGACTCGGGAAAGGAGATGGAGCTGGCTGATTATTCTAATTATTCCAACCTGAGAGATACTTTAGACACAATTAGCAACAAGATGTGTTGGCTACATGGCCCGCAGAGTTCGGAAGCAGCTCCGTCTTCATCTTTCCCCGCCCTATTTTTTCACACAGAGGGACCCCAACTGCCGGCGTCCCATCAGTATGCACAGGAGGTATTCAGCTCAGAAGCGTGATTGGGATTGGGATTGGGATCTGCTCCTATGCGGAGTGGTAGTAATGAAATAATGATCTCTATGTAGCAAAAGATGAACAGCACGAAGACTTCTCTCTCTCTCTCTCTCTCTCACTCTCTCCAACGGAGAAAGACGTTTTATCTTCAGATTAATCACATAGCAACCCCTGCATGGTACGGATACTACAACAACCCATGCCAATGCCAATGACCAAAGCTTTATTATCCCAGTAAATAAATGAAAGGAATTTTCTTCGGTATCCCATCTCAAAATCTATATACTTTCTATTCTCTCTCGCTCTCCTCCATCAGTCCCTTCAGATTGATATTCACAGAATTGTTCCCATGAGACAAAATGATTTTTTCACAAGGCATTACTACCTGCTCCATCCATCCATTTTTTCCCCTACCTGGTGTCATGATTTTACACACACGAGCACACGATGGCCACACCTACCAAATATACTTTTTTCCTACCGCCTGCATCCGCCCAGCCAGGTTACTTCTTGATTGATCTAGGAACATGCTTATTCCCAACTCCGTCTCACCACCCCAACGTAGTTTCAACCATAGGCACTTCTTTACCCCCGCCCCCACCCCATCAATTCATTCTCAATCATCTCAAGAGTCCAATGGCTTAAATTCCCACAACTATGGCGGCTAATAGGTATGGTAAATAATTTGCGCATCGTATACCTATAACAAGGTGAACAGGGTTGACGGGAGGATTGAGAAAAGCTACCAGCTTCTATAGCCATGCCTGACAGTCCAAGTTTGCTACAATAGCAGTTGCCAATGCCAAAACGATTCCATCGCATCGTCACAACCTTATTCTTCCCCTGGCTGCACGCATTATATGGTGAGTGAGTGACGATGACTGGACACGGCCAGAATGGCGGCTGTACAAGGAAAAAACTCATTGCTCCTGACACGGGAAAGTCTCACGTTTTCTCTGATCAACTTTGAGCGAGCATCACACCTTGGACTTGGATGTGGCCGTGAGAGGTCATCATATGACTATTAGCTACACACGGTGACCTGGACTAAGCTCTTCACCTTGGCATTTATACGCATGTGTGGATCTCCAATTTAGAATTATTCCAACCTACAACTGCCTGTACCTTCCGTCTACAGAAATACATACATAAAACTTCCTCCTCCATTGTAATCATACTCCGTTGGCTCACAACAATACGGATGCTCAATATGTGTGTCACAGTTACTAACTTGGTAGCAAATTATTCCAGAACAGTGTGTGTCTCCGATGAGTGGGTAGGTCTGTGAGAGGGGGCTTCATCCAGCTACTTACATTTACATGCATGTACTTGCGCTGCGGAAACAGTTGGAAAAATTGCGCTTTTCCTCAACTATATCTCATCGTATTGTAATCTACATAATCATCCTTCATTTCCCTCCCACCCCACTACTCTAGTAAACACAGTCTACAACTCAAGTAACAAGGACACAAATAACCATAATAGTTTTCCCGCTCGTGTATGAAAGTGACCCAAGGGTGGTGCATAAGAGCTTCATTTAATTTGTTTCCTTCAACAACAACAAAAAAACGACCGCGGCGGCGGGAACAACGCGAATGATACCTACCTGATCTGCACACTTGAAATCCCTCACACTTACTGACTTCACGGATCATATACTACTCCACGATACTAAATGATTACCCACCTTCACATACATATTTACCATTACGGATATACAAAAAAAAACCTACATTGCTTACAAATGAAGAAGGGGTCAAAGGTGAAACGGAAAAATATAATTCGGTACCGACGGGGAGGGGGCGGGAAGACGACAACTTCCGACCGATATTATGACTCATCCCTAATAATATGCAATTATTATCATAATAATAATAATAATAATGGTCCAAAATATCTCGAGAGAAGAAAGCGATGACGGTTTAAATATGTGTGGCAAAAAAAGGTACACATACACTAACTGGTACTGCGAAAATTTCGAATCTCCATTTTTAAAATAATCTGTGGGAGAAGAGAACCAAGAGATTTGAGGTCATCTCGTCTATACTGCTATATCGTTGAACCAATCACTCCATATTATAGCCTCTCCAACTCATATACTATCAACCTTCCCCATATCCCAGTTCACGCATTATTATTATTATTCTTACAAGGGGACTTTTTTTACATGTCACCGAAGTACAAATCAATATCACGAGCGTTCGAGAGGTCCTCCAGAAAGATTAACAATGGCCAATTCCTAGGTGCGGAAATTCAGATTTGGCTGTGAGTTATGGGCCCTCAAAGTTTTCATAACTGGGTACCAAACGGGGGAGTACGTCTTCACTTCAAAATCCCATGTTAAATCCCATAAAGATTTTCCAGTTCTGAGTTTCGCGCAAGTACTCATTTACAACCATAGTGAGAAAAACGGCGAAAATTTGGTGTTATGATTTTCGTCTCGGAATGCGGCCAAATTTTCGGGAACAGTGTAGTATTGATACTTTTTAACATCCAAAAGGATATTACCACCATCCAACCGCAGGAGCGGCATTTTACACGGGCTTTTCAAAAATCCGTCGAAACTCCAAACTTGGATTTTCTTATGGGATTTAACATGAGATTTTTAAGTGAAGACGTACTCCGCCCTTTGGTGCCCAAGTGACGAAAACTTTGAGGGCGCGTAACTCAGTCAAATCTGAATTTCCGCACCTAGGAATTGGCCATTATTAACCTCTCGAACGCGCATAATCGTTGATTTGTACTTTGTTGACATGTAAAAGTCTTCTTGTTCGTGAATCCATAAAACATCTGACACATCCTTAGCCTAAAAATATATATTGCTATTCAGACTTTTCGAACCAAGCTTCTTCCGTGTGTGTGTGTGTATGTGTGGTTAGAATATCAGAATATATACACATGCAGAATGTGGAGATTATCATATCTATACATCTACATCTACCTGTCCCATTCAGCTCCAACAGATCAACATCAAAAAATGTGCAAAAAACAGCACCCACACACAGGCACTTTAGTCGTCAACCGACTCCCCCAATTTATCTCCTCTTCCACCATTTTACCAGTCAAACATTGACAAGGACACACACGGTTTTTACCCATCTCATTTCCATCATAGCCGATCACAACATAGTTCAGTTACAAACCTCACAACACACCACTAAAATACTGTAGTTGTACTCCACCGGCCTAAAGTATTATGCACTTATATTGACACACACTCCCATGATCATGTGGACAGCCAGGGTGGCCGGCCGGGACTAAGCCTTCTACACTTCCGAATCCGCTAGATCCTGCCCTAGAAAGTTCATCACGTAATGGATACCAGATCAAGCTAATACCTGCTCTATCATTGCACTTGTAGATGCTGTGGCAAGTTAGCTTACATAAAGAACTGTCGTGTGACGGGTGCCGAGTGTCGGATTGGTAACTTTTGAAAATGGCGGGGAGAGCAGGACCCACTTAAAAGCAGGAAACGCTCTATATAGTTTCACAAGCCGAGACGCAACAATGTCATTACTTTAGAAGAAGAAGACAAAATTGAAAAACCTGAAGGGATGGCTAAACATTGGATGGAATCTCCGAGAACTCTTTTACCCACCATAACAGAACCATGTAGGATGAATATAACTGCAAACATTTCATACAGAAGGCTAGCCCAACTTCCGCATCTCAAGTCAAATCAAATCGCAGAATTCCCTCACCATCGCCCCCCCCCCCCAAAAAAAAATTAAACGGCGCGAGCTCATCCGATCCAGGCAGTGAAGCTGTGAGAGTTGGCTGATATTTCATTTGAAAACGTATATAAAAGCTTCCCTGGGCACACGAAGTCACATTACCCAACGTTCACGTACATATACATACCCTTATATGACCACGGGTGAGAGCACACAATCATTCGATAACAAATAAACATTTGATGATGAGGATCGGAATCACAGAACAGGGAAAAACATGTACACGAGCCAAACGTTTATACGCTTAATTCCGCACAACAGACACACAAGACTTTTCCTCACACGCTCCTCGTCCACTCCGAAAAAGCCGCGTGTGTGTGTGTGTGTGTGTAAGATTATATAATCCAGCTATACTTAACCATGTACTAAATTATTCACAGCGACTCGCTCACTATCGACAGAGCGTTTCAAATTGCATTCACCTTGCATATGAAAGGTAATTTCCTCATCATTACATAACAATAATAACAATAATTATTCGCTTCATCATCGTCATCATCGCTACATAGAGATCTCCCGCCGTGAGGAAGGAAACTCTGGAGGAAGCCAGTAGCCCATCACAGCTTATAATGCACTTACAAGTACCACAATAATTATGTATATCCTGATTGCATTGACCACCGGTGACACCATACCGGAACATATATGCATACATCTTGTGCTATGTACATATATGTATGTATATATACGTAAAGAAACATAATAATGATCACCATAAGCCACCACATCAGATTCAGCTATATATATAAATATATATATATATATATCTACCTTACAAACTTTGACAAATTCCAAAAGTTTTTACAATGGACGCGCCCCTCCATATTAGACCATCGCTTTGAGAAGTTGTGAGCAAGATTTTTCAACCGCTTATCAACTACTACTATTGTTAGCCTCCTGATCCTCACACACTATTCTCCTTGGTCAACTTGATGATGTGAATGAGCTGAGAATAATAGCGGGAATAACAATTCTACTACTTGAGAGGTGTTACTACAGAATCATGATTGCATCATACGGTGAAATCGGTCGGGTATCTCAGTTAAAATAATAATTAGAATGTAATTCATATTCATTAATACGATCGTGTTCAACAAGAATTTTGCAAATCCACAGTAAATAATCCTGCACCTGCAGCTCAACATTTCCCCATAAATCTAATTTTTTCCTCACTATCTACAAGTTGGACAAAACTATTGACTACTACAAAGTCATCTCATGCACCACAAAATATTCTTTTCGACTCTTCCAAAATTGAACAACTTTTTTTTTGATTGATTGTGGCGAGGAAGCATCATCATCGGCTGTACGAAATCCGCAGTATAGTAACAAAAGTGGTCTTCTGTGACTCTATAAACTCGGCGATGATCCGGACGCAAGATGACATGTGGACTACAAATGATAACTGTATGATTCACTTTAAGCTTGTCGTTGGACTATGTAGCAGCAAGTGGTAGTATCTGTAAAGTTTTAGAGTCTGTGATAAAACACGTGTTTTTTTTATTACAGGTGGAATGTCGTCAAAAAATTCGTCCAGCTTCAGACTCTTGAATCCCCCGCATAATGTCTATAGTCATTCGGGGGAGGGGGCGGGGAGTGTGTGTGTGGGGCAGCGATCTGAGAATCATCATTATTATTATTATTATCAACATCATCAAACTATCATCATCCTATTCATCTTCCGGAAGACAGTATATTTCAATAATGGACGGGAGGCGATCAACGTATTAGCAGTGCGATGGGAGGGCTGGTCGGAGATACCGCACGACGGAAGGTTTCGATACCGGGATTGCCCTGAATTAGGTGACGACTTGACGACTCATGTGTATATGGCCCCCCCCCTGCCTATTTATTTGCACGTCGCTGGATCACGTATATATGTTGGCATTTCCACACAAAAATATATTCACTGCAGCACAATTTCAAGTTTTCCGTCATAGTTGCAAAATAGTGCACTACAGTCAACAATAGGATTTCCCGCCACAGTTCACAGGCTCACGCCACCCAACCTTCCGTATCACACGTATCTACATACGAGCTCCAACAACTGCCCATGTACGGCACATGACGATCCAGCTTGAGAGGCACAGTGATCACAATGGGATGCAGTACATAGCATCCGTCATTGTCAATCATCATCACCATCGTCATCATCTCGACCCGTGCAAATCTTCCTCACAACATCCAGCATCACCAACTCTCTTGTCCAGGAAACTCGTCACCATCCATTCAGGTCACGGGATGGGGTCATCCTTCCACTGAGTCACACACTGAATTCACTTTCCCAAAACCCTTGTAGTCAGCCGTCACTGCGTCAATGTTGCGCGCGTGTTTGTCCAAGAATCATTCCAGTCACTGCCTTGACTCCCAAAAGTCTTGCTGACTCCGCGGTGGTCGGTAGTAGTCTTTTAGAGCGACGTCACACGGAAACAAGGACGTTAAGTGACCGGCGACGGTGGTAGGTCCCAATAATTGCATAGCTCCATAGGAATTTCCAAGGTGCAATGGATTCTTGTATGGAAGAACCACACTGTAAGAGACTGTTGGTGATGCCGTTGGAGCCGCCACTCTTTTTCACTTCTTTTTCGCCAATCACTTTTCCCCCCGCCAAATTTGAAGATAAATTTGAATCCAGCCAACTCCCGCCACACATCCCACACTATAATGTCTCCACCACACTCTCCGGACTCATTAAATAATATTCTCTGGATTATTTATATGGTAATGAAACTTTGAACTTATGACAAGGTCAGAGGCCACACGTTTTCGTCAAAACAGTTGCCCCGACAAGGCACGTCACGACACGGAGGATGACGAGGGAGACGGTATGAATATTGAATTGTTATTCTGCTCCTCCAATTCGTCATCTTCCTGCTCCTCCTGTGCTGAAGCCAACTCTTCCAAGAATCTAAAAAAATTAGAGCAAAAAAACGGGATTTTAAAATCATATTTCCATCAAAATTCATCAAATTTTTGTTATAATCCTTCCCAGTCAACCATAATAGCATCTTCCCATAGTTGAATCGAATGTATATAATATATGTGATGATATGTGACACATATGATGAATATATGATCGAATATATGCACACGTTCATCCCCGCCGGCCAAGACGCATGACAGGGTGATCCTGAAATACTTTGTATTTACGGAAATGTAACGACAATACGGCGCCACTATTAGTCGGATGACTCATTCACAGGCCCCTCCAATAATCTCTCATGTATTCCCCCACGGCTCGCTCCATCATCATCATCATCCATCGGAATGAGACGAAGCAATTAGTGTGTGTGGGAAAATATTGGAAAACCAGGCGGGGAAATACGCACTGGAATCCCCACCTAATTGCGCCCATATATCCACACGTAATTTACCTCTAGAAACTAGATGACTTTATCTCCCTCCTGCGTCCAGAGAGGACAGACATTATTATTTTCCCGTTAAATATTATATAATTATTCTTTCCATTTCCCAACAACAACAGCAACAACAACAAATCCCCAAACTGACTGAATCGTCCAGGTTCATTACTGTTATCATCCCCGTATTTCCACCTTAATGATTATTCTTCATATCCCTCATACATATCTCATTGCCTTGAGCATCATGTGAGCTGGAATTATGCCGGCAGAGCCGAGGCCGTCGCCGGTAAGAGGTTAACGAGTGTCTCCTCTGGAATCTTGCTGGCACACATTGGATACATCCTCTCAAATTTGCTACACCTCCGAGATAATCCGAGTCCAAAAGGCTCAGGAACAAGTTGTTCACTTGAGTGGAGGAAATATCATCTTGTGAAATTCATTATTAATTTCCAATTTTGAATCTTCTCATCATAATGCCGGAGGGACTGACTGAGTGAGCGGTTCTTGCCAACATTTTGAAAATCTCCAGGAGCAACCACGGGACAACAGCTCATTTCCACCAACGCGGTGGAAACTAACAAAATCTTGGGAGATAAGGTCCTTGCTCCGCCGAACGTGCCGATGCCGTCATACAGTGGAACTTTGCATTATACAAAATATTATTATTACTATGTCCACTGACTATATGTACTACTCAAAGCTATGCTCCACACCATCATCACCATGAGCAGTAGTACCCAGCGGTATGGCAATATATGGAGACTGGTACATACGAGCATCACGAGAGGAGAACAATGCAAAAGGTCATGGGAAACCTCGAAAGACATTGTAAAATCGCCCACATCAGTCACATCATAACGACCACACGTTACAATGCACCACTGACCTTCCTGTGAGCCACAGCTCAACTACACACATGCACTCACTTACACACACACACGGATATACGCACATGTAATAGGCCTGCCCGTACTTAAACTTTGAGCTCGTCAGAGAGAAGCCGTACAGCCGCTCACGCAGTGCAACAGAGGGACTCATCCCTACCGACTTACTGTCTCTCAGGATTATATGCGGATGCTACTGATGTTGATGACGCTGTGAGAAGCTGAGGGCTGCGTGAGTTAAGAGGCTCAACTCTGACTCCTACAGAGAGAATATTCCTACCCATATCAAAATAATAATAACAATACTAATAACAATAATTACCCAACTGTGTCCCCCAAAAGCCTTTCTCTCAGGGAGGTCAAGGACAAGATCAAGCGGTCATTCATCATCATCATCATCATCATCTGCCACAACCACCTTCATTACACTTTAGATACTTGATTTTCCTCAGGAAACCTTAGCGGAGCTACTATGTTGCATGTGAGGTAAGGTCTGCATGTGATGTGTGACAAAAAAAACGCATGCCTACATCCTCCTATTCATTCATTGCGGAGAAGGAGGAGGCGGCTGCAAAAAGGGCAGAAGTATCACTCTCGCAAAAGCCAAGACAGTTCTAATAGTTAGCGAAAACCCCTGCCATGCCAAAGGCCGTAACTGATTGATAAGCTTCTTGTAAAAACTGTCAAAAAAATTGGCGTAGAAAATCCATGGAAAAATTCTCATTTTCAGCCCCGCTCGCACTGCTGTCAAGGCAAGGATTTCCATTTTCCATTGCACTACTAGAAACCCGGTGAATTCCGTGTGCCAGATTACAAGTGACCAACATTGACATCTTCTCCCCACAACTTGGGAGGTAAGGCCATAAAAGTTGGAGAACAATAATGGCATATTATTCCCACTACCATTCTAACGTCTCATAATTCTGCGGAGAATCTCTTCCCCCCACCCTGAGCAAAAGATATGCCTAACGACAAATACATGCTCAATTTAAAATCCAATAAATTTATATTTGAAGTAAGGATTGGGAAGGAAGGTCCATGTTTAAATTCAATTCTCATCATCATCATCTCTCTCTCTCTCTCTCTCTCTTCTCCTGTTTCACGTCAAATTTCCATCTCATTCATCTTCTTGTGTTTCTCCTCCAGAACCCGTTACATTCATCACATATGATGAGGAATTCCCATTGTCCATATTACCATACCAAGAACATGGACACACACTTGACCGCGCTCGTTGTCAATAAGCACTTCTGCTATACTCTTACTACTCCAGGAAAACCCTCCGGTGGACTGCTTACCACCCATTAGTATTATACGACTACTTAACTACCGCCAGCACCATCATCATCATCATCATCTTCTTCTTCTTTTTCACAAGATCCTATGATATAGGATGCCCATCAGCTCGTGAGCTGTCAGCATCAGCAGACCACGTAATTTCTTCCAGGGACGTGATCAAAATCCACCGGCAGTAAGTACAGAGGGTGACCTTCAAATTTGCATACGAGTTCACACGAGTTTATTCCTCAGGATGGAGGAACCCGTGTGGGCATGCGCACATGACTTGCGAACTTGTGTGTGTGTGTGTGCGTTGCATGTTTCATTGTGTGTGTGAGTGAGTGTGTGTGTGTGTGTGTGTGTGTGTGTGCGTGCGTTGCATGTTTGATTGTGTGTGTGAGTGAGTGTGTGTGTGTGTGTGTGCGTGCGTGCGTTGCATGTTTCATTGTGTGTTTGTGTGTGTGTGTGTGTGTGTGTGTGTGTGAATACGCCGGTTGACTGTCCGGCAAGCAAGCATCCTCGTCGACAATATTAATGTGCCCACCCCACGGCCGCTGCCTACCTCATCCCTCCCGACTGCCGACCTGTCCAGGTGAATGCATATTCAACACTTATATGGATTTTAGTACACAACTGACTCACTCACAGAGACACACAAGCAAAAGGAAGATCACCACCACCGCCATCATCATCATCATCATCATCATCATAACAGCCGCGAGCTGTCCTACGACGACATCACCCCTAAATGACTCTCGGAGCTCAAACCACTGTCTAAATCACAGTCTCTTCTATCTTTTAGCCATTACAACCAACATGTGTTCAACTTGAAAATCCATCTTCTTCCCCCAATGCCAATGCCTGCAATAATATCTTGAGAGCTGACATTATGGCGTGATAATCAAAAAGTCACCAGGCGCATGCGGGTAAAGGCTGGGTATTACATACACACACACACACACACACTGTACGCCTGACCATAAAGATGCGAGAATTGATGACAAAATATATAAGCTGGACCCACGACCATCGCTAGAATCTCACAACTATGGCTTTAGAGATCCTCCCTCAGTCAGAAGAAGAGGTGACAATAATGGAACAAAACCTGCTGTGGTCTTTACCGACGTTATAACCACTGCATTAGCACACACACAACCAGGTTCACCGCCATCACCAGCGTATACTCTTTCCTATCCAGCATTTTAATCCTGTCCCGCATATAATACAGATAATTGCAAATGATTCCCGCTACACCACAACAGCAGCCTTTCAAATGGATCTTGGAAATAATAATAACAATAACAAGTTTCTCACACAAGTGTGTTGACGGCAGTAAAAGGAGTTGCACTACAGACAGTGTACCTGTTATACCAGCAGCAGCCCATATTACTGCACTACTGGTTGGTCCAAGTTGGCGGGGAAGAGACGGAGTGGTTTAAAATCCACACTTTTAATTGCTCTCCAAGCCACATTCCTCACTAACCAGATAATAGACTAATCCACTCTTTTACGACAGAGTTCCACACATACACACACACACACACACACATAAACACATTGTCTGTCCCCGGACACTTAAGATCTTTATGGGATGAGAATTAAGGGAGAGATTTATTATGTCCCCCCTCTCACAGTATTCATCTCTTTCATGGGGAAGGTGAATTAGAAAAATTGCCGCCGCCGTTCCATCTTTATTGCTAGCATTTATTTCCTATAAACAACGATATCAAACGTTGTGGCCGCAAGGACGATGGCTTTGTCCAGTCTCAACGTGGGGTTCGCATCTGATTGTAACAGAGTCGCGGGCCTATTGGGTAAGTTTGACTTGAATCTGTAGGCACTTTTTGGATCCCAATAAATTCGGTTGCAGTAAATACTCGGGGATGATAGTTGTTGGTTGTGATCAGAAATATGCGAGATGACAAATCTCGGGGCTACAGAAATCACCATCCAATAAACAGAACCCATAATACGCGGAGCTACGCGGGCAAACGAGATTTTCTCATAGCATCTCTGTAAGTGTGTGTGGCAAACGAGGCTGTGCGGTAAAATCAATTTAAATGTTCAGTTTCATCAGGATTTCGCTGTGAGGAAAATTTTGTGCGAGCCCGTTGCTGCTGTAATAAAGTTTAATCTCAAGGTCGTTGGAGCCACTCTCTGACATCCCTCGAGCCCGTCACAACCCTCCTCGCCCCTCATCCATTATCATCATGGCTCGACGGTCAGAGTCACATATTATTCCTCTCCTCCTGCTGTCCTTAATTGATTCGTATAACAGGAATGACAATGTTTTACACACTACTCTCTCAAGGATCTCCATGCCAGCCCGTCCGTCTAGCCTCCTTGCCAACCTTGACATTGACTGACTAGGAACAGGTTAGTGGATCACACTCATATTTTCCGTCACATGTATCTGTGACAATTCTCCGATGGCTTATAATCATCATATTCTTTTAAATCAAAAAAAATATCGACGCGGTCAACTTATTACTTCCGCCTTCATTACAGACGGTCCAGATCGAATCTGCACTGATGGCCGCTCCAGGTAGACTCACGTTCAGACCCTTCAACGCACACCCCAACGACCCTTCCACTCGCTCAGAGTCCTCGCGAATTTCTCGAGAAAACCTTTGCGCAATCCACAATACTTTGAGATCTCAAAATTAACAAAGACGTCACAACATTTTATGTCGGGGCTCAGGCGAGGTCATTCTTCCTCAAAACTTTTGACCCGTAGTTTACGTATCCACCCAGCAGTGCCAGTGGGACGGGATTTCAGATTTTGTCTGTCAATATTTTGTCTACATGTATAACTGATCCAGTGTTATCAACACTTGTCCCACGCGCCAACTCTTTCCTCAAGTTCAAACAATACGGTCATCATCATCATCATCACCATTTGAATAAGCGCCTCTGTGGAATTCGGGATTTTAAAACATGTCATTAGGGACAATTTGTATGTATACGTTCTCAAATGAAGTGGGATGCATTCTTGCGGGAGTGATGAGGATGCTGTTGCTGCTGCTGCTGTTGATGATGATGATGATGGTGATGACGGTGATGAGAAGGGAGCAGGCCTGTGATCCATAGGCGAGTCCCAACAAATAAGCTCCCGATACACAATGGGCTGTAATGGCAGACTGCATAATGCGTTTACGTGGAAACCTGTTACGGGGGCTCACTCACTACTCAAGCCCGCCAATAAACTATTTAATATGCATACGGAGATGAACTAGTCGGAAGGAAGATGAAGTTGATGTTGAAAAATTAACTATTGTACATACACAAACACACACACATGCACACACTTGCCCACACACAACAACCACGAGCAAGACAAATAGACATAAAACGGCACCCGGTGTAATCCGCATTACAATCATTCTCAGCCAGTTGAATCACGGAGAGTTGGCATCTCCTTCTTGCAAAAGATGGACGAGACACATCTTGAGGGCTCTGGAGGAGGAGGATGATGATGAGCATTACATAGATATGCACAAGAGATTGGGAAACTGAGAAAAAAAATCCGTACAAAAAAACACACCCTGCCTGACTAGCTCTTGAATTTTAATCAGTTATAAACTTTGAACACTCTCAGACAGTCCTGTAATGAAAGATTATCCGCTGCTCATTCGCTACACACACATACACACACACACAAACAAACTCAGTTTTTCCCCACTGCCACTACTGTACCAGCGGAGCGTTTCCAACCCCCGGAATTAAAGCGTATGAAAAGTACAGAAGATAAAGAAGAAGATGATGATGGTCATTCGGATGATGATGATAGAAACTCCATGTATTATCCCACACAAGCGTTACACAGAAATAGCCGCCATAAAAATTTGGATCTTATTTTGCCCAGGAAGTCCCCCGGAACACCGCTGCTAGCGCTATTAGCCTCATGCGCTAACTCTGCTCCTTCAGCCCCCCACCCGCAATGCAAGAATCCAACGTAAAAGTTTTACACTATTCTGAGAAACCTGCGCTACGTGAGCTCTGCACTCAGTGCCTCATAAACATACAGGGTGTCCCAAAATGATGTATTCCATTTGTTTCGGGAATAAAATCCAAGCTACACAAGCGAGGACTATCAACGATGGCTCAAATTAAAGCTGAGTCTTTGGGATTACATCTCCTAAAATAACGCCGAAATCGCCAGGCTAGTTTAAAAATAGGAACCGGGAAACGATTTTTCGGGGTGTTTTAACATGGGCGTAAACGCCAGCTTCAAATCCATGCACAGGCCAAAAGGTTTGACACACATCCATGAATTTGCACTTTTTCGAGAGATTATGACAAGAGCAATCTACTCTTTTGGTTAAAATTATGGGTCATCTGAGAATGTGACCTCCGATGACCCGACCTTCAGAAAATTACAACATGACATTTCGACCCTAAATATCAATTACTCTTGTCTTTAGCTCTCGAAAAAGTGCAAATTCATGGATAAGTGTCAAACCGTTTGGCCTGAGCATGGATTTGAAGCTGGCGTTTACGCCCATGTTAAAACACCCCCCAAAATCGTTTTCCGGTTCCTATTTTTAAACTAGCCTGGCGATTTCGGCGATATTTTAGGAGATGTAATCCCAAAGATTCAGCTTTAATTTGAGCCATCGTTTACAGTCCTCGCTTGAGGAGTTTGGATTTTATTCCCGAAACAAATGGAATACATCATTTTGGGACACCCTGTATAACTCATTCCACCTGACTGTGAGAACCGCGGAGCTGTGAGTGAGCAGGACAATATAACTACTCTTCCTCCTCCTCCCCGGCTGGACTACATTGTAAATTATGGGGGTATTTAATCCAATAATACGCTAATACTACAGAATGATTCCAGGCTCCACTTACTTGTACGGCTTCTCTTCACCCCGCATGTCACAAATGACATTGGTAAGTGCCATAATGTAGTGCTTGGCCAATGTGAGAGTTTCAATTTTCGACAGTTTCCGTGCCATCGTCACGTGAGGAATCACTTCGCGGAGTTGCTGAAAAAAAGACAAAAAGAGAGGGGGGAAGGAACATTAATTAGCGGCACACACCCGGCGGAACGAATAGACGACTTACAACAACACAAGCCTTTCTTTGGCTAGAACATACAATATTTAGTACACACAATTTACTCAAACATCCTATTCAAACTTGTCCATGACCGTGTGGCGCGGATGACCAAAAAAATACTCGTAGTAACTCATTCTATTGTGATATTCCTCCTCTGCCTCCTACTGATCTCTACGGTCGTGGTGGTGCTGGTGATGACCAGAAAGGCGATCACGCCTCCAACACCATCATCATCATCATCATCATCATCATCGACATCGACATCTTCACTGTTGGACCCACCGTGCGAGCCTTTTAAGTACCGCTTCTGAATCCGCGGCTCACATTTCAAAACACTGCCCAGCCCCCGCATCATCCTGAATCCTATCCAAATAGTTTCGTAGGAACCACCCCCTGAAAAAATGAGGCGTGCAGGACAAAACGGAGCCCAATGAAACTAGTTAGATACATTGAAAAATTTACAGCAACTAACAACGGGCGCGTGTTTGGAATTTCAAATTTATCCTGAATATCGTCTTGGATCCATCCCTTATATAGTGTGTCAGAAGCGCCAGGTGTTTCTGTAGCCACAGTCCTGAAGTTTGAACCCACGTTCCACCCTCAAATCATAAGTACCACATATACCAGCAGGTCTTCCAGTTTATCAGCAGCACCGCAGCTTGAAAATGATCACATGCTATATCACGAGTTGTAAGTAGTGTGTTGTACCAAGCGATAGCCATTCATCGGTAGTAAACTCGCTTTTCAAATCGGAAAACGACATCGTTCGTATAATTACTACTCTAATGGTTAGACACATAGTTATATTGCTACAAATTCCGAGTCAGGTTCGAACACGATCAGAGAAAGAGAGTATATAATCATGTTTAAGGTCATGCGGATTTGCTGAACTCAAAACGGAAACAGCACGTTCATAAATGTAGTTTCCTTATATCACGTGAAACAAGTTAAACAGTAGTGATATCTCTGAGAGTGAATTTAAGGTATATGTAGGTTGCCAATCAGACGACATCATTCTTCAGTTCGCAGTTGTTTCCTGCAGAAGTATGGGCGTGGAAATAATTCAATACCAGTACTGCTATGGTCTCACTGTCCGAGTGTGTTCTCTCAGAGTTTGGTGAAGAAATCTCTTAAGTTCTCAAGCTAACAACTATTAGTTGTACCTGAAGGTGTCTTTTTATAATTTGTAAATAATAACTATGGCTTCAGTAAAAATATGCTTCAAATATTTTGTCCCCATTATATTGGATGACTTCAAGCGTTATGATTGATTATGTGAAACCCAGTAAACGCAGCCATCCCGTGTGTTACTCAAAAGGCAAAATGTGCACTCCCTGGAAAGTCTTTTGAAGCACGCGCAACTATATCGTGCGCATGCATGATATTCCTGAAGAATTAATGCTAGCACCTATGATTATCAAGACAGCTATATAGTTTTAACAGCTCCTCTGAAATTTGTAGGATATTTAAAATCGTCTAAACTGAACTAAATCCTCTGCTGTTGACTGGATCTGCCATTTGGTTGAAAGGGTCCACAAGTTTACAGTGCACTTTGGCCAGTTACTGTATTGTAGTGTTGATTGGTTACATACAGCAGAAATGCTGCATTACTACTTTAAGTCTCCAAGTACCTACCTCGTAGTTCCTTGAGCTCCTTCGGTGACAACAATGCACGACCTTTAAGTACACATTTTACAGCTTTGACAAACATTTCAGTTATCAGTTGCATGCAGTTGACAAACGCTACACTTAATACCAAAATTACACTGAAATCGATACTCATAATAACAACTACCTACGCTTACATTCACTGAGAGTCATGATATGAGGGAGAAACATGAACTTCCCTGGTTACATTTTTCTTATTACTCACTAATAATGAACATTTTCATATTCAGCAGTTTCCTACAGATTCGCTCGATACAGCCGAGAATTTTAGAAGATGTCATCAAAATTATGAATTTACCTATTTCATGTCTTGGAGAAGTACCGCCTTACATATCATTGGATTTCTGAGGTACAAGAACTACTTTCAATCTCATGAATTACTGACGTTTCACCAAATTTTTGTTTTCACAACCCTACCTTAGAGGAGACCAATGGGATCATATTTTTTTCCGTTGACACAGGAAAATGTAAACTGTAATTTATACAAAATCAACTACTCAAAAGGAACTTACACCGATTGAAAAGTGACGAGGAACTCCACAACAGATCCAGTTGGCAAAGATGTAAGAAAGGCCTTTTATAGGACCTTGCTCTCACACAATATATAATTTTAGACAACTTCAGCAATTTCACCACCCATTTTTGTAATCTAAGTGTTTGTAGCACAAAAGCATCTCATAAGTTTTAGTGAATATATTTCTATGGCGTTGGATATGTGGGTACACATCACGGTAGGATAGTATGTAGTAGCAAATAATTGATTTTTTATAAACAAGGTAAGGTTACAATAATATATAAGAATCATAGGAATAGCTATAGAATCATAAAATCTAACTGGCTCATCTACTCGAGAATCCATTTTTATATATCTCCAGTTTTAATTAGTCCTCGTCGAAATCTTCTGCATCCAGTTGTTCCTGACTAACAATTCGGAATGTTTCCAAGAATTCGTTCAAGTCAATTTTCCCATCTTTGTTCATATCCATACTCTTGGCCATTTCAATCATTTGGTCGCGAGGGATCTCAATTTGCCACGCACCGAGCAGCTCACAAGCCTGAGAAAATTCATCCATGGAAATGTACCCTGAAAAAGTAAAACCATATAGTTTTAGCACCGCTAAAATTAAAGTAAAATAATGTTAATATTAATTAAGATGTCGTTCGTTCCACTCTTTTACGTTTCGATTTTGCATTTATATTTTTACGCTTTAAGTCCAGTAAATGTGTCAGTTTGCATCATACCGCCAGTAAATATGAATAATTAATTCACAAGATTTACACATTTGAAATATGCAGTAGTGTCAGCCACCATTAACTCCAGCGAAAATTAAACCCAGAACAATTTACAAACTGAAAACTATAGCCCACCACAGTCATGATGGCACTGTTTCCCTACTACCTCCGCCACTGACTCGTAGCAGCCAAAATCCATCAAAAGATGACCATTGCGTGCGATGTTTATGATTGCCAAAGTGCTTCCTTTTTTGTTTTCAGTTGCTAATACGGTGACACACGTATTGAATAACTACGATTGACGGAATGACGTATCTAATTTTGTTCCCTCTCCTTGTACCTCCAAGCTGAGGGTGGTGCGACAGTGGTCGGTGCTCGTCCTTTGCACACAAGTTGTTTCACTTTTATCCCGTGGCCGGATTTAATCAGCAATAACTTTCTAGTTCTAGGAAACTATTTGGAGTTTCGCAATATTTTGTCAACAAAATCTTGATTGCCATCAAAAGTATGACCGAATTTCAAACCCGCCGATTGGCAAGAGTTGGGCGCGTGGGAAAACTTAAAAAAATGAGATGACAACCGCTGTAATTAAGGACCTTCATAGGGATTCGTTCACACTGTTACCTGCACGATCTTAGTCTTACATTACTGTGAAAAGAGTTGCAATGGAGA
This sequence comes from Bilobella aurantiaca, assembly GCA_021029175.1. Lineage (NCBI taxonomy): Eukaryota > Metazoa > Arthropoda > Collembola > Poduromorpha > Neanuridae > Bilobella > Bilobella aurantiaca. Next base: position 18,332 of record VYYI01000546.1, read on the forward strand.
CAACTTTAGTAGGTAGTACCTACTACGTACGTATTTACGAATTCCCACTTGAGCAAAAGAAGCCGCATAAAAAGTTCTCGAAGCACCTCTACAATATGTTGGAATATCTTTTTTGAAGGCTTTTAGAAGTAAATTTCCCTCGAATAGTGTCGTTCCGGAAGAGTGTCATTGCATCTGAACATCTAATGGCGTATCATTTAATTAAGCTAATAGCTGAGCAGTGTGCTCCGAGTATGAGAGAGCTCGATTTCCTTTCCTGCCAAAGGTCCGGAAAACTGTGCGCCAGCGCCAGCAAAGAAGCAAATGGTAACAGGAACGAATTATGAATCTCCCGTTCGTTTGTGAATATTATTTTTAGCAGATCTTCTTTCGACTCTAAGAATAAAACATGACTGGGATTCCTCAGGTTCTGAGGAAGCTACAATAAATTATATGTAGGCTAAATTCTCTTTATAACGGTCTCCAGAGGCAACTGAGAAGTGGGCAATTAAAAGGAAATATAATTGTGAACTCAGAATTTTTACACAGGATCTCATCCTTTCAACTTTTTCAAGCCCTCCACAGCCTGCCTCCGCTGTGCACCGCATTCGTAAGGGACCTTCGACGGCGAAAAATTCCGAATCAACTCCTGTAGCTTACACAACTCACCTGAATTGTCTTTATCCAGAATCCTGAAAATAGATTCAAGGCTGGACTTATTCCGGTACAGAACCTCTGCGACGGTGACGTCTCCCTGGATAGACAAAATTGAATTGGATACTTTGCCCAGTGATGTGGATGGAGGAATGGGATGATGATGACAACTGTGAAACTTACTTCCACTTCCTTAGCTGACGTGTCCTCCTGAAAGGTCGTATGGTATTTAACCATAGCTGTATTCGAATCCAATTCCGCCAGCTTGGGCCTCAGCAGTCGCCATGGGAGTTTTAAGTCAGTGCAGGTCTCCAGAGCAGCACACCAGTCATTCAGCGTTACCAGACCTGTTCACGGAATTGATCAAAATTTCTAGTCAAAGATAAGCGGGTAGAGGCCCCGTCTCACTCTCCTCCTCCCTTACTCGAAATGTAGGAGGAGGAAGTTCTCGGTCTTTCGCAGCCAACAATAATTTGCGAGGGGTTATAGAATCAATCATAACTAATTTTCATTCTGTCCACGTCTCTTACACACTCATTTAAAGATCAAAATCGATTTTCCATCCCCATCATCAAGTTGCCTATATGCCGATGTGCCTTGGCCATTGAGTGAGTCGGGGGGGCCTGCTTTTAGAAATCCATTCCGTACGCCGTATGAACCCATTTAAATATTACAATCACATTAGACCAATTTATATACACGGCTGAAGAGGAAAGTTCTCCGCCGACAACATGGGGAATGATAGAGCCGATGTGTTTGCTGTCTCGGACGACAGACAGTGATATATGGATGAAAGTTACTGTTCCCCCAGCGCCTTGTCCCGGCCTCCATCCCAACTTACAGTGCACCCGCTGTGAGGCTCCCCTGCGCCCCGTCTATTACGCCCACAATAACAAACTACAAACTCGGGCTTTCCTACACTGTACACTTATCACAATTTATTGCTCAAATCATCCACATATACAGCCTGTGTTAACGGGGGACGTCCCTCGTTATGAAAAGGGAGTTCCCTCCATTCATGGCCCATGCCCCGCCACCTTTATATCACAACAACTCCTTCTTATTCTCAACCAGCCGTACACTTAATACCTGATGGTTTGAGCAAAGGGAACACTTGTTGACGCATTCAGCTTGCCTGAGTGTGTGCGTGTGTGTGTGTGTGCAAGAGTAAAGGTTTGATCGATGACAACTACCGTGCGTCTACCGCTCCCATATTTTCTCCACATTCACTCTTCCTGTGTCACAGCCCTGCAGGGAATTATTATGGCTACTCAAGCATGGGTGACACGAAGAGAAAGAATTTGAATGGTGAAAAACGTCTGCCCCACTCACCCCTCGACTCCGTGTCCAACTCCCGGAAATGGCTCATGAGGGATTCCTGCCGCTCATGGATCTTCGTACGGAGTTCCCGCAGGGCCGATGCCTCCACAAGCCCCACCCTCTGCCTTATAGTCATGTTGCGGAGCTTCGGGGATGCGGCATTGAACTGAACGAAGTAGGGCTCCAGAGGTACGGTCGGTCCCCCAATCAGCTTCACGTAGGCTCCCTTGTTCGAGCCCTCCTCATAGTAGTTGGAGGCTGAGAAGACGGTGAGACACTGGGGGCGAAAAGTATTTTATGCCTCATAATAATAGGATGTAATTATTATTTTATTATACGGTATAATAGCATAATTATTATTTTATTACAATACAACACACACACACACACACACATACATATACGCTCCATTTTATGGTGCCCACACCGAGCAGTTCCCCTTCATTAAATTACATTCATGATCACATGAGATTCCATAGGATCCTGGATAATCGGATAATTTTTTAACTTGCCACACACTCCCTCCGCATGCATCTGGTGGAAGGGAGGGCTGTGAAAGAGTAGTTGTACAGCTCATCTCCCCCTCATTTAAAACCAGGTTTTACGAGTGCGGAGGAGGAGCACATAGCGGGAGCAGCCGCAGAGAAATAGAGCTAATGGAATCGTTAAGGGGTGGCAGGGCGCAAATGGCCTGTGAAAAATGAGTTCTTGAGTGCATTAACAGGTTGTGCCGCTCACTCTGAAGGCAGACACTATGCACACCAAGGAGGGGAGTAAAATATGTGGCCAAAAGTCTGCTCTCCCAGAGCAGTCCCTGTGACCACAAGCCGGGCTTTTTGCAACTGGGAAGGGAAAATTGGCAAAATCTAGAAGTGGAATGAAATGAAAGAGCTCGCTTCTTCTCCCCCACATATCCTGGCCCACCACCACCACCCACCGGATCCCATTGCCGCTTGTTAGGACTGTCTTGTGTGCGGAAGCCATTACGACACACACACACACACACACACACATGATTTTCTTACGTCTTCCCAGTGCCCCTCATTTCCGCTGAGGAGAAAACCGCGTCGTGGACACACCTATGCTGTTGGTCGGCAAACACCATTGCACAAATGCACAGCCACCACACACACACACACACACATGTATTTCCCCTCCGAGAGTTTTGTATGTATTGCATGTATCCACTATGTATTTTATATATAATCTGTCCCCAAACTACGTTGCGTGCAGGGAATCCCTATTTAGGGAGAATTTCCGAGGAGAAATTTATCAGAGTCTCATACATATGTACGTACAGTCGAATACATATACATGTCCCATATAACCCGCTTCCAGCATTACGAGTCTCATGTTCGTCGTCTTCAGAGCCTCGATTTCCGTCATGTTTACCCACACACGTAATGAAGCGACTTTTACCACTCGGAAATGTACATGTGGCTACGATGCGTGTGGGATATTTCACATGTTGGAAAGGCTGATTTTCAACCGTCCTGTGCCCCGATGAGCAGTGCACAGCAGGTTACAGTGCTTCCACGGCTAACTTCCGCCATGAGGTCGATAAGAAAAAATACAGACATGGACGGAGGGGAACAGCGGCACGGTATCAGGAATCAGTCCTCACTGTACTCCTCACCGTCATGCCGAGAAGCTCACCTTGTTGTCATGCATAAATTCGTAGCCGTCAGGCTTGCACTCGTGGGACCGGATGAGGAGTTGAAGCCCATGGCGTTCCAGCACTTTCTCCGTCACGTCCATCCCGAAGTAGGAGCCACCGCCGCGGAAAGTATTGGGGGAGCAGCCATTCCCGTTCTGTGGGTCACTCCATAGGATATCAAGGACCTGGAAGGAACGAGAAATTCACTGCTCAATCCGAAATAATAACAGTTGATGCTATCGCAATCATGCAAGTAGTTTCCCCACGCCGCACACACGCACATGCGCACACACACACACTCACACACTCATACACTCACACACTCACACACTCACACACACACACACACACACACACACACACCCACACACACACACACACACACACACACACACACACATACACATACACATACACACACACTACTACCAGCACTACTTCCATTGAGCTTTCTCCTTCCGGAGAAAATGAGGGGTGAAAGTAATGAGGGAGAGCACATATGTATGCTCGACCATTAATGTACGTACTATCACGTCCAAATAATATAAGCAGGAAAAGGTTCCACACTAGTAATAGGCTTCAACCCTCTGACAAAGCCTCATTCCTCTCAAAAGGTCAGCTAAACTGATGAGAATAGAGTGAGTGAGTGAGTTAGTGAGAGGCTCGCTTGAATGGTTTTTTCCTAATTATCATCTTCCCAGTTTCCATCAAGCCATCAAGAGTTCCCTGTGAAAGGTGAGGCCACGTCATCTGGACCGGAGAAACTAATTATGAAATGTTATTATCACACATTTGACACAAAACCAGAGCGGATGGTCCAGTGTCGTAATCGTCAAGGGAAATGGAATAAGTAGAACAATTTCCCACGCAAGTTCCCAACGTTCCCCCCCCCCTCCTCGTCAACTGTAAGGCTCGCCCATATTTTCCACACTGCGTACATTTATGGTGGCGGCCACATGACTACGTTGCGTATGGGAGGTAGTGCACGGCAGTTCAGCTCACCACCTTGCATTACTTTCCACTACTGTCAACTACTATTATGCACGAGCAAAGAACGCTGTCAGTGAGTCCCCGACAATTTGCAGCCTCAATTTTCACTTTTAGTCGGGAATCAATTCAGGATGTCGGTGGGAGTTGGCTGGAGGGGAGCCATAGCCGCCGGCCCCCCTTCCCCCCCCCCCAGATTCATCATTCTAAATTTCACATCCAGCATCATTACTTGGGGAACATTTCATCATTTGTTCTCAACATTCATCTCAATTGTGAGAGGCGGGCGGCGGGGGCGGGGAAGGAGGGGGTCAGCTCAGATGATTTTACCACTTCAACTCTCCTCCTCTCTGACTCACAGACAGGTTCCTCTGGCCGGGTTGTGAAAAGCACGTGGTTCCTCCTCACTCATTTTCCCCATCCATCCAGCGTAGCTCCCGCAGGATCTTCCCTCCCGGCGTCTCGTTCCCTTTGAGCCGAGAGCCATGCGGTAAAAGCGGGACGGAGCGGGAGACATTAGTCACTGTCACGGGGGAAAATCATGCGGGAGAATGGAGGCACGCAAGGGAATGGTAGCTTGAACGCATCACCGGCACCGGCGTCCATCGAGCATTCAACTTGTACGAAATAAATGGGGCAAGTGATAGGATCCCCTCCCACTGTCATACTCTACGAGGGAGGATCAAGTAGTATTCCTAGCAGGATATATGAGGCGTTGTTGAGGACCTTCCTGTCAGGTTATTCTACCCCGAACTGGCACATGAGGGCAACTCCTGTCACCCTTGTCTCGTCCACAATTCCTCCTCTTCGGAGACCTCAAAACTGGGCCCTGTGTGGGAAGTTACGCTATTGAAAAGGCGACGGGGACAGTCTATTTTAAGACCCAAACCCCCGGGCAATAGCAATAACAACCGTTCAGGCTCACCTTCATAATATGATTTCATCCTACTACACACTGATTAGGTTGGGCGAACGGGGGAAGGGCTACAAAAAATCACCAGAGCCCCTCTTCACTATTTATTTGAGCGAGGGACATGGTCAAGGGTCCGGAGGCAGATGGGCTCCAGTATCCTGAACTTCATTGCAATAGCTCTGCGTACTGACTGAGTGTGCTTGAGTGAATTTTTCTTCCTCAATGGAAGGGACGTGAGCAGCAGAACACCGGAACTAACAAAATCGGAAGGTAGCGCTGAAGCATGATTCTTTAGCTACCCCAAAAAGGAGCTCCAACCATTGGCCACCTCCCACGAGAAGTCCGTCCGGTCGGATCCACGGGGTTGTCATGCAGCGTCAGAGGTGCAAATCTCTGAGGACTGTCCATAGATCTGTCGTGCTGCTTGTTACATATGTGCTCGACGAAGCTTCGAGCACTCTTATAACATTTTCTATAAAGCGTAAGAATGCTGGGCAGCTTGTAATTATTACGCAGCCGTGAAATATTCCCACGGATACACACACACACACACACACACACACACACAAGAAGTATAATCGGACTCTCCGTTGAAGCATTCAACAATTTCAGTTACATTATAGCCATGAGTTAATCTACAATTTCAGTTCAAACCTAGCGGTCATTCAGCATGTTTAACTCCATTGCACACACACAGATACAAACAAAAGTTGTGCTACAGTTCGGGTGGGGATGTACAGCGAAGTAGTGAATCCACATCGGCAAGACTAGCAACAGAGGAAATGCATTCCACAATTAGCACAAGTAATGACAGTAGTGATCCATCGTTGGCTGGTTGGTTGGTTGGTGGAGGGTAACGATGACAGTCATGTTTCTCCCGGATTCGTTCCACCACCACTTTTCCCCTCGCGTGGATATGACTGACCTTCGTCGCCATGAAATACGGCTATTTTACCGTTTCCGTCAAAAAGGGAGTAGAATTTCCTGTATATTTACCCGTCTTCAGCCGGGTGAGAGCTCATGTCCCGTTCCAATTGCGAGCGGCACAAATCCCTTTTAGGAGCCCTCATTACGTGTGGCCCCATTTACCGTTATATCCCCAATGGGGATGATGCCCCTCCTAATCGGACCCCCCATTCCGCAGCTACATATCAGAGTCTCATGTACAGTAAAACCATTATTACACCGGGGGGGGGGGGGGGGGAGGGGGGGGGGGGGGGAACGGGCGGGCGGATGGTTAACTTTTGTAGTCCGCACCCAATGTGGATTTCGCGTGTCAAATGAGTATCCCGTGAGTGAGGTGGGACTGTGAGCGGAGCATGTGTGTAGGGAAAATAATGGCTATTTTAAGTACCTGTCTCCATTCGTTGCAACTATTGCTCGAGTAGAGGTCCCCCAACTGAGTCACTTTCCCCTCCTCATCCAGCGTCTCCACAACGGGTGGGCGGAGTATTGAGATGTACTGGAAATAGAGAGAGAGAATTAATCGTTTTAGTATCATCAAGATGAGTCGTGGCCCGTAATTGTCCGAATCCCACCGGCGGCGGCTCTGCCAATGTGCGGGGTGTATATAGCCGTCATTACTCTCACTTACCCTTGTTTCCCCGGCCAGAATCTCTCATTATTACCCTGCACCACCACCAGCACGGCGAGTGGGTCGTTAGGAGCGACAAGGTGGTTTGTACAGAGTGTTTCAATAAACTGTACACATATCTTATTATATGAGTACGGCTGTATTACTTCACTGGGCGGAAGGAAAAAACCTTAGCGCGCATACACCCTTGGATAGCGCGACTGGAGGTAAATGCACATAGTATGTGTCCATATGAGCGCTATAGTTGTAGTATCCATTTGAAGCGAAGGCAGAACCAGGCGGGAAATTGTGCAACAAGACTCTCGTGATGAGTTGGCACACTGCATGGCTATAAAAGTTTGAGCACAATTTTGTTTTATCCTCTCCTACTTTTACCCAAAGTCCATCTCTAGCAAACTGCCAATGAAACCTTTTCCGAGTTAGTTGCGACTCCTTTTGTACTCACAAGGGGACGTTTTCAGGTGTCCGCGGCGCACAGCGCCGACACCCTCTGCAACGCGCAGCTCATCCATAACGATTGCCTCTCTGAAAGCGGTAGGTGCGGAAACTCAGATTTGACCCTTCTGGAGGGTCACAAAGTTTGAGGTCAATAGTTGCAAAGGGGGGTATACGTGCAAACTGAAAAATCCCATGTTAAATCCCATAAGGATTTCCCAGTTTTCCATTTCGAGTGAGTCCCCATTAATGCACATGGTGAGTCATGGGACGAAAATTGGCTTCGAAACTTTTTTACCTCAAGGAAGTGAAATTTTCAGAAAATGAAAAATTTTGGTTTTGTTAACTCTCAAAGTGGATAATACCCAAATACAACAGCAGTAGAGACATTTTTAAGCGTATTTTCAAAAATCACTCGAAATCCAAAACTGGGAAATCCTTATGGGGTTTAACATGGGATTTTTCAGTTTGCACGTATACCCCCCTTTGCGCAATTTGACCCCAAAACTTTATGACCCTCTGGTGGGGTCAAACTTGAGTTTCCGCACGTACTGCTTTGCAAGAGGTAATCTTTATGGATAAGCTCTGCGCTGCATAGGGTGTCGGTGCTGTGCGTCGGGGACACCTCAGAATGTCCCCTTGTCAGATAAAAGTTGTGCAGAGCGAAATCCGCCAAGGCGAGAGGTAGGGAATGTCGTGTAACAGACTTGCCCCCGGCAACGAATTTGCTGAGCCGAAAGAATCCCCAAGTGTTTCACATGGCCAAACACGGCCAACATAGGCTTCTCTTGGCCACCAAAATTAGAAAACTCTTACAAGTATTACAACCTGTTCACAGGGAAGGCTGCGGAGTGAGCTTGAGAAATGCTCCCATGCCTCTCCTATCCTGTCCAGCACCAACAGTAGTGGCGAAACTAGGGGAAATTCTTTGAAGGCAAAGACTGGGGGAAGAGTTTGCAGAGTACAGTGGAGCCTTCGGGGCTCTCTATTACCGTAATAAATTCCGCAGATTGACTGAAGGAAATTTAGGGTGAAGCTGATATTTCCGGGATTACTTGGAAATTTCATAAATTTCCGATGTGAACCACCTACTCAGGATGGGGTACACGTGTATCGTCGTTCCCTCACACCAACATCCTCAAATGCTCGCAAATCCTGTGGCAGCAAGGCAAGTTTACTCATTGTTCCTCCCCCCCCTCCGTCAAAATGTAACCTCAATTGCCCTGCCCGAGCTGTTTCCCTTGCCAGGACAGAGGGAAGGAATCCTTTAGAGTTTTATTCTCGGCTCAGTGTTCAGTGCGGAAGTCCCCTTGAAGGTACCACGATACATGTGCTCCGTGCTCCCCCTTATTCATTACATCTTTTGATATGATACTTTTGAGGGAATGATTGTATGAAATAAATCCGTTCACGAGTACGTTGAGATCTCCACTTGTAATGTTATTTTTGGGGGAAGGACTTTTAAGATGTACATAATTATACTATTAGAGTAACTCATCCACCAGCGCGGCGGTTGGTAGGTAAATCCAGTATAAAATTAGACTTGGATTCCGTCATAAAGTCAGTAATTCACCATGTGTAGCCGCAGGGACGGTGAGGCGGGATCCACCATTCATCCTCCCTTTTCAGAGCAGGAGACCAAAGGGACATTTATAGGCCGAGCCAACAATGTGATTTTTGCAAAATTATCCATGTCACCTGGACACCCACACACAAGTTACATCCCTGCAACCTCCTTGCTAGCTCGCACTTACAAAGGTTCTAACTCACAGTCAGCCTTTATACCTTACACTCAAAGTGGAGGAGGCGACCATGTACCTCACTCTCTGGTGACCTACATCTAAATCATTATGTATAGAGCTGCGGGAGCTCCGTCAGGAGTCACCTCCCAGCGGAGGGATGTTACAACAGGAGGAGGCTTTCAAAAATGAAAAGTCGAGAAGGACCACTTGTCAGTGTCACCAAAGCCGAGGAGGGCTCATTTGCTCAAGAGGTGAGCGCCAAGTTTGGGAAGAAAATTAATTAATTGTAATGCAAGGACATTTACAAAGTTTGAGAGCTTGAGAGCGGGAGACGCGATTACTTTGGGACGAAGATAAGGTGAGATGTCTCCTTCGATCTTCTCCCGTCCTCTCCGCTGTCAAACAGCACTGGATAGGAGGGGACAGGGATTTCTCGTGGTAAACACACACACACACACACACACACACACACACACACACACACACACACACACACACACACACACACAAAGATCAAACTTTCGGCCAAGTCCAAGTGCATGCCCACATGCACACGCACACAACCATACGCATGTACAGGAAACTCAAACAGAAATTGTACATGACATACCTCAGAACTGACGCTCCTTCATCCATTTCCTACATGCTGCTGTAAAGCTTGAGCTCCGCAGTGTCGTTTGTCATGCTATGCTGTAAGACAACATGGACTCTCTGAGTTAATAACCTGTCCCCAGAGATTCCGGCTCAGAGTACACCTTGTCTACTGGCTCAGTCAGCGGGAGAGAGTGGGGGCAGGGGAAACTTTGGTCAAATGGAATTACTCGTAGCTGTGATTCAATTTGTTCCTCCTATTATCCTCCCAGAATCCCCTCAACCGCCCGCACTCCGCTCCCTCAAGTGAGTTATGACGGCAGGAGTCGGGGAGGAGCGAGAGTCCTTAACCACCACCGACTGCTGACAACAACAACAACGTCTGACCCGGTGATAATGCGATGCGGTAGAACAGGAAGATGCTGTTAAGGAAATCAAATCATACGGCCCAGCCGGAGGGCATCGAGTCTTCCATATCTCTCGCGGAACGACGAAGACCGGAGGCAACGGAGCCTCCGAGGAGTGGACACGAAGGAGATTGCCATGCGGAACTTCCAATGAGCTCACGTTCCCCATAAACCGTCCCAGCATTTGAGTCCTACATGAGTAGCAAAAGCTGGCCGTCCCTGAGAGGTTGGCGTGATAGAGGACGAACCTGTTAGCACATGACAGCCCAAATCCTCAAAGTTACTTTTGCATGAAAGCAAATCATCCAGTATACTCTCCCGATTCTGACAGCATATAACCCCTGGATGGCCTGCTAAATACCATTCAGGCCATTCTAAAGCTGAATCCAATTGTAGCCGCGAGGAGTCTCTGCGAAAACCACTCGATTCAAACTGGGCCACAACAAGCACTACAGATGCTGAGCAGATCATAGCAAGCACTGGGTTGGCTAATACTGTGGGATATCGCAGTCAGCAATGAAATAAGAGAAACAGTTGCGGTAGGTGTGATGCAAGAAATAATGGTAGAGTGCAATGCAAGACAGTCATTAGTTAAGCTTAGTGATTTTGTGATTACGGTTTTAAAAAATAGACGCTCGCTAACTCCTCCGACCCCAGCAGAATAGGCTTGATTTTCCCCTACACGGAGTACGTATGTTATGTAATCTAGTGTAATGCAATGGAGTTAAACATGCTGAATGACCGCTAGGTTTGAACTGAAATTGTAGATTAACTCATGGCTATAATGTAACTGAAATTGTTGAATGCTTCAACGGAGAGTCCGATTATACTTCT
>VYYI01000547.1:0-29444 GCA_021029175.1 Bilobella aurantiaca
AACAGCAAAGACTTTTTTGTGGCTGATCGGGGGATTTGAACCCCCGTTCTCAAGCTGGTTAGTGGAGAGAGATAGACACCCTACACCACTAGACCAACACTGCCAACTTAAAATGCTGAGTTTTTGCGAAAGTTGAACAAGTCAGAAGCACCGTTACAAAGTTTGTGTAGCAAACCATCTGCCCTCGAAAAAAAAACATTTTTACATATTTTCTTCTACATTTTATCCAGCTTCCTCATTGATATTTTTTATGTAGGCGAATCTCAAATTTACCAACAATTTAGCGGATATGAGCAATTTGCAACAAATTTAACGATGGCGCCTAAGGTATGGTGTTCAGTGACTCCATTGTAGTTCTAAGTATTTTACTCTTCTGAATTTGTATCTTACCGCTATTAGCATTACAGCAACGCAAAATACAACCACTGGGTAAGTTTGGTCTTTCGATGTCACCAAGAAATTGTCATTGTTAGGAATACTAGTAATGTTCTGATCGGAAATATTTATCAATTCATTTGATGCATTAAATAGCTTCAGTTTCCCAAGCGTAATTAGGCTTTTCAAAATATTCGCCAATTCCTCAGACCTATTCCACTCTTTCTCGCTTCTCTTGCTTGACTTAGTTTTGAATATTATCGTCAAAATAGTTTTTCCTAAGGAAATATTTCGTTTTCAACATTTCCTTAATACTTGATATTTTAACAACACTTACCATATTTATTAATTAGAGTCACATCTAACTCAGAAGCACTCCAAGCTGCTCTATGTGTTTCCAAATTTATCAGAGAAAGGATTTGCAAAAGAAGATGTGATTCCAATAGTTTCTGGTGGGCTTGACGTGCTTCGGGATGTATACCCTCAACCCTTCAAAAAAACTTACTTACTTTAACAATACGATACAATAATTAATTATTAGCCAAACAAACCCGTCCTGGAATAGGAGATTGGGAACTAATTGTTTGACTTGACTAAATTTGATTCAAATGTTTGACAACAAAATAAAATAAGCGATTATGGAATAACAAACAAAACAGGCTTGTTTGGTTTCATGGCAACGTGATTATGAGTTATATAAATTTTAGTATAATATTTTTAATTAATACTGATATTACCAGAATGAAAATCCATTTTCATATTTGAAGTCCAAATTTGTGTCTTCGGCATCAACAGAATTTGCGTCAAAGTGAAGATTCCTGAAAAAAGAATTGCAGTACGAAATGAAATAAAATCGCGTCAAAATTTTTAGTATTCTTAAATTTTGAACTTTAAATTTTTTAAGTTACTCAAAATTTAGTTTGAGAACCTAACCCAACGTAAGGGTATGATGGTATGGTACCTGTAGTAACCCATGCTAGAGCAATTGCATTTAAACTTGTTTGTTTGCTGGGTTTCCAGTTCTTTTGAATCGTGTAGATTCAAATCACAGGTGCCTAAGTTTGAGTACTTTGGCAAATTGGGCACGCTTCTGATTCTATGCTCTTCGTAAAAGCAATTTGAAATTTCCGACAGAAATTCTGTGTCTTGCGTTGTTAGCCCGCACTACAAATTATTGTTGAAATTATTTAGCTAAAATAGTAGATTTAGAATAGTAGATTACGGTCTCATATCTTTATTTACTTTCTACCCTACCTTAATAGACGAACTTTCCAGTGCATCCAAAATGCTTTCAAATGCCAACTTTTCTGTAGTATTTACAAATCCAATGTCTTCTAACGTTTGGTTAGTTCCAGCACTTCCTTGTGTAATTCTGGCAGCTTCGTATATAACAAAATTTGAGCACCAATCATAGTGTCGAACAGTTGCATAGCATGTAGGTTTATACTCATCGTTCACGACCCCACAAGGAATATAATCTCCGTTGACAAAGAACTAAATGTACATAACTTTTATTTGATTTAAGTAAAATTTCTAGTCTACTTAGAAGAAGATAAATAACATTTAAATATGATTATTAGATTCAAATTTATTTGAAGCTCACAACTTTATTGTATCAATCAATAATATTTTTATGTGGCATTACAAGTTTTACAAAAAAAAATTTATGGTGCTGCATTTTGACCAAAACAAACAAATTCATACTAGAAAATGTTCTTGTTAAGATTTTACCTCAATTGGAATCGGACGATCGTTACCATTGGGATTGGGGTGATAGCGCAACTGAAATCGCCATTCGTTACCAAGTGATTCAATTTGCTTCGATTGTGTACACAATATATCGATAGCTGTAGTGCTGCCATTGAATGCCATAAACACCTTCCCAGCTTCCCACATTTCTGAACAAGCATCTATTAGGAGTAGGTCAATAGCACTAATAAATTCGATTCCAGTAAGCAGTTTGTCTACATTATCGATAGCATGAAAGTACTTAAATGTATTTTCGGCATTAATTAGTGCCTTTGAATATTTTGTAGTGTCGTAAACTACAGGAAGCGAAAAACTGCCAAAATCGTCATTGGTATCAACTTCCACTTGATTACTTAATAAGAAACCCGTATTTAGCCCTGCAACGATATTCAATACGAAAAAAATACAATTCACGACACTCATAGTTATTTTATTTAAAAAAACAGTAATTAAATTTAGATTAGTTGGAGCTTGCAAAGTCTACGCTACTTCCCCTAACGATTTATAGGAATTTGGGCAAAAGCTCTATCTTCTCAAATATATATGGTAAGTCGCCTACGGTAATACTGTAGAAGCAGCAGCCAAATACAATCTAGCACTAAATAAATTGAAAAAATTGAACCCATTTATGAGAAAAGGTGCACAAAATTCAGCAATTTCACAATTATTTGCAAAATTTATGATACATCACGACAAACACTTCAAAAAAAAATTTTCAAATAGAATTCTTTCGCCCGTCAACGCACTTGAATATTTTTTTATGTTGACATGTTGATCATGCTCGCCACATCAAATAAACTCATTCATTCATTCACTGAAACATTTTTTTATACTTGACCGTGTGTTTTATGGTCATGAGAAAGCGGAAGTCATTTGGTATTAGCGTTCTGTGTATTGCCGATTTATAAGTAAATTAGCATTTTATTTGACTTTTTTAACTAGCCGCACAGTGCCACTTTGCGACGTATGATTGCTAACTGGCGCGGTCATAAATGGAAACTGAAACTGGAGCTTTCCAAGCTATGATGAATATAACCTTCAAAAAACATTGAGCAAACAACTTCTCGAATGCCATGTAGAAAAAAAAATTAGAATACTGGAATGTGAGATACAACAAAAATTGAACAATATATGTTAGAATTTGGACCAATACCCTGAGAATACCGGAAGTAAAATCTGCCCAGAACTTTACTACCCTAAACCACCACAAGTACCAAACTTATTTGTGTGCAAATTATTTCGCGTAGCCTCAGGCTTATGGAGAAACTGAATTGACAGACAGACATAAATTACAACGCTACTTTCGCTATTTGGAAGTTATTGTAAGCTATAGTAGAGTCCGGTACAAACAATTTTATGGAATAGAAGGCTATTGGCGGGATCAATATTATTACATTTTAATTACTCAAATCACTACTTCTAACTAGATTATTTGTATTGTATTTATCAAAACATTTTTGTTATGCATTTATTAAAGTTGTGAAAATGTGTCTGCAAGGTATACTTTTAATTTGTATAAAAGTATGAATGCTGACAACTATGCTGGATTACCTCACACAAAATTTTCAGGACTTAGTCTCGCTTTTATTACCGTAACAAAGAAGATTTAAGACACAGTATTACTTATGTTAGTGTTATAACACATTACTTGATGTAATTGAAGCTATAGACTGCTCAAATGTATTTTGTTACCTTTGGACTTGGATATCCTTTTATGCGAGGACATCTGATAAAAGTAAACAATAAATCACTCAAATCAATACACGAAAAGACGATTGTGAAATGTTTGTTATTAAAGATCGCTGTGTTACTAATGAAGACTAAATTTACAAAAAGAAGATTTTTGAATTAATATATTTCTAGTCATCAATAATGTCCTAAAATTCTCTCTCAAATCATTATCTAAGAATTTCAATAAATCAAGACAAATTATACACTTATACATTTCAGAGAGTCTAATTTATAAGCCAAGATCCTAATTTGCTAGGAAGCTATTGAAAAGTACATTTAATAAATTTTGAATTTATTAAATATTTGGAAGAGAAAAAATATTAGTGAAAATATATTTGATATTAATTGATTTAACAACACAAGAAGAGGAACTATTAACATATAAACAAAATATACGGCTTTACCTCAGTTGAACTGGGTGTATGGTTTCCATCCCAATTTGGTTGATGGTATATTTGAAACCAATCGTACGCCGCCGAATCAACTTTATTTGACTGTGTGCACAAAATATTGATAACCATACGACTCCCATTAAACGCAATTGCCTCTTTCCCAAATTCATACAGTTCAGAGCAAGCATTTGACAGGATTATGTCAATAGCTTCAATAAACTCGACTCCAGTAGCCAATTGGTTTACATTTTCTAAATCATGAAAGAATTCAAAGGCAACTTCGGCATTTCTGAGGGCCTTGGATAAGTGGGTAGTGTTATACTCTGTTGGAATCCCAAAGCCAGTTTGAACATCTCCATTCGCATTGTGTGTGGAATTCGTATTTGCTGTTGATATTGTGCTAACCTTGCTGAGCTTTGCGAAGTAACATAATATGCCAAAAATATAAATTATCGCCATTATGCTTTTTGAGTTGGTTCAAATACTAATTCTTGGCATAGGACTTGGCTCAAATGCAGTTCACACGCTTGCGTCAATGCTCGTTGTAACAAAATAAGATATTGGAAACGGCTTATGATTTTTTATGAAACTAATACATTTCAGAGAGTCTAATTTATAAGCCAAGATCCTAATTTGCTAGGAAGCTATTGAAAAGTACATTTAATAAATTTTGAATTTATTAAATATTTGGAAGAGAAAAAATATTAGTGAAACAATGCTCGTTGTAACAAAATAAGATATTGGAAACGGCTTATGATTTTTTATGAAACTATAGGCTAGAACGATCCCGTGGCAAATGCATGACAACTCAACAAAAATACATCAAATATGCAATTCCAAATAGAAGTTCTCAGCCGTTAACTCCATCACTTGAGAACCAGTCCTTGGGTTTTGATAATTTAAACCTGTGGGTTTTACAGAAATATGGGCAAATGTGGAAGGTTGTGCGACTTCAAGCATGCTCCAATTTCATTTACATAAGTTCAGATATGCTACCTGTTGAAGACAAATTGCAAGTGAAAGAAGTTACGAGTACCTTTCGCCATGATTTACTTTAAAACTTATACTTATACTTTTTGAAACCAACGGGTTGCAGTAACAAGCATTTGTGAAAAGTTGTCTTAATTTACAGAATACACAATTTTAATATATTCATTTTTGTAATTCAACTGGTGTCTTTATTGGCTATAGTTAAAAACACTATGCGTTAGCAAGTTTTAAACTAGGTATTTCCGGTTCTTACATTGTGCGCAGGCGTGTGTGCTAAAATTTACCAATTTCGCTAGAAAAAGATAAAGCTTCCATGATTAGGCAGGCATATGTAAACGCATGAGATTGGCAAGAATAACCATTTTTTGTCTTCATGATGTATTAAAAGGGGGAGGCACCTCCTTTGCCATCCTTTGCTATTAATACGTTAATATAGTTCATTTTAGTAAAAAACAAAACCCGTCATAGTGCAATGAAATGAAACTTTACTTCAAGATCATCACTCCGTTTACTGTATCAAACCCATAGTTTATATGAACCATTTATTTAGTAAATGTTATATGAGATATAAGCAATACTGTTGAAATTCTGCCACTGTTCATTTCAGCCTCATTTAAATTTCCAAACATCAAGGATTTGTGGGTAATTACCGTAATAATCGCTTTATTAAAAGAGAGAGAGGAAAACAGAAGCCCTATCTCATTATAATTCTATTCAAACTTACAGAGTACTTTTGATTTTTTTGTTTGTTAAAAATACCCTAACCCAAAGTTTTTTCTCTATAATTTTGTTAATTCAATCTTTCGTCTTTCGTGCAAGTCAAACTTTAGTTCTCTTAGTAAATATAGTGCATTTTTTGAGTTGCGTTCCTCAAATATGAAGACGGCATTAACAAAAGTAGGAAAACTAGGATGGTTTGGAGTAATTTCCATGGCACTTATTCTTTTTCTACGCTATGGGATAATATCAAAGCTTATGTATGCAGAAATCTTAAAGGTAATAGTGTAACATTTGTAAAAATATAATCAAAAACGGCAATTTCAAAACGATCTTACGGAATACCCAAGGCCCGTACTCCGGGGGGTTAGGACGCTTGTCCGTTTTTAGTAGGTTTTGAGATCTAATCCCGGCACAGTAAAAAAGTGGTGGTGTGGTAGTGGTGAGTAAAGGCATGAAAAGTTGCGGTCGTAGAGGCTGAACATGGGTGGGTATGCGTAAGGTGGTGCTCACCCTCTGCCTAACCGAAAGTCCATTATCTTCAGAGCTCGGAACTTTCAAGTCAACTGACAGGCCGAAACCACCCTCCCCCACTCACTATCATACGCAAACTATAGGCGAATGTCAAACATCATAAAAAACGATCTTACAAAAGTTTTAAAACGCAAACTGAACTCGTTTCTTACAAATCTAGACAATTCGATTGGAACCGGGTGCAAAAATTTGGAACATTTGGACTGATGTGCCAATTCCAATCTACTCAAAATTTTACTTCTTCAATGTCACCAACTCTCAAGACGTAGTCAACGGCCAGAAACCCATTGTGAACGAAATCGGACCTTACGTTTACCAGTAATCGATACATACATACCTAACATGTATATATAAGTTTCCGTTAAGTGCAGTCGAATATTACAAGATATTACTGCGACAATTGTGTTTTTTTTTCAGAGAGCACCGTATGAAAGTTATCTTGAATGTAAACGAAGAAACTGTCAAGTATAGGCCAAGAACGCACTGGTTTTTCCGCCCTGAACTTTCTTATGGATCTGAAGACGATCACGTGACTCTGCTCAACATTCCTTTCATAGTAATTTTTATTTGTCTATTCATATTGATTGTATTTTGCCAAATAACTGAACCAAAACTTGGGCATATATCTAAATTAAATTAGGTATATGTCGATAAAGAATTTTTATCTCTCCTGGTTTTAGTTTTCACTAAATAAGATTTTATTAATAAAAGTTACAATATTATGGTCCTTGTAAATGGGAAAATTACCACGCCAACGCAGTACTATTGGATCCAAAAATTATAACTATCATATTTTTTTAACTCGGCAAATAAATTAAACACTAAATACAAAAAAATACATTATAAATGTTTAACTTGGATATGTTTAAATATGTCATAGGGCATTTCCAAAATGGCTTGGGACATGTCCAAACAACCCTACGTTCTCTCTACGCTCGACGACATGCTGGTAGAGAAGGGAGAAAAAGTGTTTCAAACAAACAAAGTGCGGGAACTTCTATTTGATGGTGTTCCGATTGAAAACTATATGGAACTCCTATCGCTTCCCGTCGCAGAAATGTTTGGTCAAAATGGAAAAACTCAAATTCCAGAGAGGTTGATGGACGGAGATTTTGGATTTTTTGATGACGTGAGTTATTTTTTATAGTTATTTGATGTCGCAAAGCAAAATCGCATTAATAACATAATAGTTCAGCATTTACATAATAGACTTCACTGGACCACATATAAGTAACCTTATATAGCAGACCATAGCTCCTACCAAGTTATTTGTTTAGCTTAAGTAATACCCAATAATCGAAGTTTGAGGTTTGAGAAAATAACGGCATTTTAATGATAATTCTACTGTTAAAAATATTTTCACCAGCGACTGCCATTTTCGGAGGGTTTTTTTTTCGCGACCCCCAAACACAGAAAGTTAGATTAGTTGATTGAACTAAAAATAAAATTGTAACCGTTTTAATTAAGTAGGACTCCACTTATGACTAAATAGTTTAAATCCCCATACACACATATACTTTGAAATACTGCTTACAATTGTGCTAAAGTACAAGATACAAGAAGTGTATACTTTTGTGAAATTTTGAACTTTCAATTTATTTTACAGAGAAACGGGACCGCAGAAGACTTGTGGATTGTAAAAACTGGGAAGGGAAATCCAGCCGACTTTGGTCGTGTAGTCAGTTGGAATGGCCATACCAAGCTGGAAATTTGGGACGAGAAAGATGCTGGAAAATGTAACGACATCAGAGGAACTGACGGGTCAATATTCCCGCCATTTTCAAGTCAAAAAGCTCAGTTGGATATTTTCACCCCTGAACTCTGTCGGTACTATTTTTAAACATGTTAAGCCTTAAATGAACTTTAAAGCAGGATATTCCATTTATATTTTAAGTACTTGTGTTATTCTTTGATTGCAAATGGCGATGCGGGGAAGGCTTGGAGTAGAGTACAATTGTTAAAAAATAATGACAATCGACTTTAGGTCATTGCAAATGAAGTACTACAAGGAATCTGAACACCAGGGCCTTGCTACATCGCTTTACAAATTTGCTCCAAATACTTTTGGACGTTTGGCCGATTTTCCTGAGAATGAGTGCTTTTGCAAGGACACGTTTGAATACTGTTCAAAAGGAGGGCTGATGCCTCTCGCAAAATGCCACGGTGGTAATACAATGCTAAATATAACGTACTATTTATTTAGAATTTAATTCAAGTTAGTTAGATTTCTTACCATCCCTTGATAATTTACCTATTTATTATAAAATATCTCTCTAGGTGCTCCACTTTTTCTCTCGCATCCACATTTTATGAATGCTCACCCTGACTTCATAAACGCTGTAGAAGGGATTCATCCCGATGAAAACGACTATCATAGCTATATTCACCTCGACAAGGTAATATTGGAAAGAAAAAAATTGTCAGATTTAGAATGCAAAAAAAAAGATTTCCATAAAACGAATTCTTTTTCAACAAGGATTTTTTATCTTCATTTTTAAATATTCTAGAATATTGGGTTGGTGATTGGTGCTACTTTGCGGCTACAGATGAACGTAGAGCTTGAACCCTACGATTCAATGACTGCATTTACAAACGTCCCTAACCTAATTTTCCCGCTAATGTGGATGGAACAGGTACAACCTATATTTTCAAAACTTTTATGATTTTCAGATTTTATTCTTGAAATTTACGCACACTCAATTTGTTTTTAATACGATATGGTGCTGTACATGCAGACTGCCATGGCAACCGAGGAACTCCTGGTACCAATGAGAAATTTTGCTTTTTATGTGAAGATTTTGGATACTTCCACGGATTTGCTCTTAACCGTTTGTGCTGTGTGCATATTTTTATCAGTTTACATGCATGCCAAAACGAATAATTGGAACATTCGCAAAATGATGGGTAGAGGGACTTAGCCTATGTTAAATCGAATCAAATAATACTAAATTTAAAAAAAACTAATTTGTACTACAATGGTACGATCACTTGTTCGAAATAAATAACCAAATTACTGTAGATAGACGAGATATTGAGAAAATTCAAATTTATTTATATATATTATTAGCTTGCGATATTTTTTTTTTGAAAATAGGAGTATTGCCAAAGCACTCATAAAGCCAAATTCAAAAAGGTGCAGTGAGTAGAAGTTTTGCTCAAATACTCTATGCCTAACCTACAAAAGAACAACGCAGAAGATCGAAAAGCTTATTTAACTTTTTTTAAATAAAATAATGCTTTTGAAATTTTTAGGCACTTTATAACAGCGCGTGGGGAAATTTAGAAAAAAAAAGCATATGAGAGCTTACCAAGACCTAGAGCTCTAATTTATAAAAATATACCTGTTGCCGTCTATTACCTAAAAGGTGTTCTCATAATTCTTAGTTAAATAAGGTGTTTAGCTTGATTCTGAAAATATTTTTACTGCATCTTACACAACTCCATTTGAAAACTCATATTAGAGAAATATTTCTGTTCCCAATTACTAGCCTCTAATAAAAAATACTGTGTTTTAAGCACTACATGTTTTAAAACGTTTAGCATTAAATATATCCTTTAGTGTTTGAAACTTTTTTTAAACACACTTATCCGTCAGGCTCAGTTGAATTTTTCTTTAAAAAAATCTAAAACACAAGTCATTGACTAAACGTGGAAATAATTTACCAATATGTAAGAAATGCATGAACCTTATAAAATAATTTGAATGTAATCATATTGTACATAAGTAATAACACTGGATTCTACATAAACTATATTAGCTTAGTTATTGCACAAAGTTCTAATATTATTCAGACCTTTTCGATTTCAGAAGGGAGGCTAAAAGTGAGCAAAGTACTCAATTATGTTATTCTTAAATCAATCTTAGCAG
The DNA here is from genome assembly GCA_021029175.1 of Bilobella aurantiaca. NCBI lineage: Eukaryota > Metazoa > Arthropoda > Collembola > Poduromorpha > Neanuridae > Bilobella > Bilobella aurantiaca. The sequence goes on from VYYI01000547.1 coordinate 10,357, forward strand.
CTAAGTTCGATCGATGTATCTGTCACTAGTTAATCGTGTTTCGTTTAGTAGTATCAGACACATTGTAATTTCAGAAACTTCAGTTTTAAACATTGTAAAAGAAGAGATAAAACACTCAAGCCTGTGAAATGATAATTGTAATGAATAATGATTACTCTTGAGAGACTTATTTTTTCCATATTTTAGTTTAGTTTAATTTACTCAATCACAAATTGTACATAAAAACTATAATTCTACTTTAATAAGTCCCTTACCTAAAGAAAGGTATTATTTCTCAGCAAATAATTTATTATTTTCGATTCTGGCTCTTCATCTAAATTTTATGTTATATAAACTTTAGTCATTTTCAGGAGTATTGCTGCGGATTTAAAAAAAAAGAAACTCAGTGCTATATACTTTTTGGTATTATGCGGCAACTCGGCTTGTATAAATACAGGAATTCGCAAAAGTAATAATTATTATTGTTTTAACTGTCTCAAGACCTCGAAACGATGAAGCTCTTCTATGCCTTAACTATTGTGTTTTCAACTACCTATTATAATGTGTTAGCGGTAATATCCTGGGAGGGGTACACTTTGATTGGAGTTGACAATGGTGGTAAAGAAATCGAAGCCAGTTACTCAAGCGAGGTATTTTTTGATAACATTAATGAAATAATAAAACTTTTCAAATAATTATATATTGTTTCTTTCGTATATTTTTTCAATAGTACGATGAATGCTATGACCATCAAGCCCAAGGCGGTGTATCAGCACGAAATCAGTCAGCAGCATCATCGAATGAAATAACATTGACTGCCACGAGAACTGTATTAGGAAGTCAAAATGAAGGCCAAGAAATTTGGACCGAGCTTGCAGAACAGGAGACGTCTGGCAGAACGATTTTTACCAGAAAAGTTAAAGTAGAGTTAACAACTGATGAAGTAGAGGCTGCTAAGGCTTTGGCGGGTTCGCCTGATAAAAAGACATACGCTTACAGTTTTGACCAAGAAAAAGTCAGTAAAGCTATTGAATCAGCTAGGAACAAGCTTCGAGACTGCAACGGGCATAAGGTTAATACTGCTTTTTGTATGCTTTAAATAGTCAGCAAATATCGTGTTTTAAACATTTACACAATCTAGTAAATTTATTTTACGTTTACATATTCTTATTATTAATTTGCTTTTTAGAAAAGGTGATGAATTGAGTACTAATTGAATTCTTTCGGATTTTTTTCAAAACGTAACATTTAGGCTAATAATTGAGCAAGCAATATTATTGCAAAGGTTTATCTCATTACCTTGTAATTATTTATATCGATTGCTTTTTTTTTCTAAACCAAACCTAGGCAAATTATTGTTACAGTACAAAACCCAAAACTTCATAATTTTCAATTCGTTACTTTAATATATTTTTACAGTTTTACATTGGAAGTTTGAATGGAGGTTCAGTAGGTTTTGGATGCAAAGCATTGGAACTCGAATGCACTGAACGAGGCTTCATCGGCAAAAAACTGTACGAGAATCAGTACAGCGTATTTTTCATGTTTGTTGTCAACAAAGTTGAAAAAACTGTACGAAGTTTCTCCATGAGCAATAGGCTTGTATTGTTAAGATCAAATTCAAGTACTAGCAATACACCTCGTCAGGATAGTTAAATCTATCTACTTTCGTCGACGTAGTATGAAAGTATTAAAAAGATCATCTAAGCAATAAAATTAAAAGTTTACCAGTCCAATCGCAGTCATTACTTTACATTAAGTAAAGTAAGCTTTCTTTTGGGTGAAGGAACCCGAGTTAACGCCATAATACCCTATCGGGAAATCTCCATATTGTCTGACCGCGCAGGACAGATTTTTTTGTTTTTTAAACAGAACAGATCACAGCTAGACAGGTTGAGAATATCTTTTATCATAATGGCTGAAAAGACGGATATTCTGGTGTCCATTCTGCTTGAATGTATTACATATGCACAACTTTAAATTAAGTTGTTTAAATTTATTCAAACTAACATATATGAACAAGTTTGTAAAAATCATAAACTGATTTTTTTTTAATCTGAATTCAAATTTTAAAAATTTCAAGAATTAAACAAAACTATTTTCTCTGCTAAATTCCCATAAGGATTTCCCGAAATACAAAATTCGTACAAATAACAATCTTGACATGGATTGACATGACAAATGGATTTCGAATATGCCATGAATTGTGTATTTCAATAGGATATTTTTTTTGGAAAAATATTTTGTCACGAATAGATGGAGATTTAAGTTTTGGCAAAATGGATTTTCGGTCGGCGTAGAAACAAGATGAAAAATGACCCCTACAAAAGTTGTTCCTCTTATACAGGGGAGCAACACTTGTATAGAACACTTTTCTCTGTGACCTTTCAAGGTCAAACTCTAGTTTTGCATGAAACGAAAAGTTATGATGATCCCGATGATCTTAGGAGCCCCATTCACTGGGAAGTGACCCTTGGGGGTCAAAGGTCAAGGGATATCATTCTATGACAACATGAAAAATGACCCTTACAAAAGTTGTTCCTCTTATGAAGGGGAGCAACACTTGAGTAGGACACTTTTCTCCGTGTCCCCCAATGACCCCCTAAATGACCTCTTGGCTTCAAATTGACCTTTCAAGGTCAAACTCTAGTTTTGCATGAAAAGTAAGTTATCATGGTCCTGATAAACGTGTAGAGCCCCCCCCCCCCTCTCACTCGGAAATGACACCTTGACCTCAAAATGACCTTTTAAAGTCAAGCTCTAGTTTTGCATGAAACGAAAAGTTATGCTGGTTCCAATAATTGTAGAGCCCCCTCCACTCGGAAATGCCCCCTTGACCTCAAAATGACCTTTCAAGGTCAAACTCTAGTTTTGCATAAAGCAAAAACTTATGATGGTTTTAATGACCTTAGAGATTTTCTTGACCCGGAAATGAAACCTTGATCTCAAAATGACCAAATTAAAAAATTTCGAAAAAAAAATATCTAAAATAAATTTATTTAATTATTCTAATATTTATTATAATTCTTCTACTATTCCGATTGACACTACTTGGTTGTTCCGTTTTACCACGGTTTATTTACATTGTAATTTTTAAAACTAAATAAAAGCATTATGTACGACTCACGCGTAACGGCGCAATTATATAACGTCTTTGCAAACGAGAAGTAGAGTGTACCATAACCTTCAGATGCCGAACTAGCCCGTCCTAAAACACGAGGATTCTAATTTTGATTTCTAAATCCGATCCTAGGACGCGCTTGTTTGGCTAGTGGAGTGCATTAAAAGTTTAAACACCAATCAAAGTGCTGCTATTTGGAAAGAGAGTGAAAAATTTTGTATTGTGGGATAGCAAAGCAATAGCGTGTTAGTTGAGCCTCTCTTGGTATAAGAGGATCGTTGTCAAGTGGTAACACGAAGTAGCCTTACCTTTTGCTTTGCTCGGGAGCGAATCCTGGTCTACCCCTTTTTTTCCCCAAGCCCCTTAGTATTTTAAATACCCATTATGGGAGTGTGGAAATACGGTTAAAGCTAACGCACAATTGTAGTTCTTAAGTACAAATGCCAATTCATTATAATGGTATCATAAATTTCCACTATTATTGTCAATTAAACGTTGCTTCGTCTTTATTCAAAAGAATTTATATGCGGCAAACTATGATTTTTTAAATATCAACCTTTTGTCATCTTTTCTTCTTACTAAGTAGCGGAAGCAGAGAGAAAGCTATTTTATGTTTTTCGGTTTGTCCGTCCGTCCGAGTATAATTTATATGTATGTTTGTAACAGGGAGCCCACCAAGTGTTCATGGAAACGAATAATACAAAATGCGAAATTTGTATTATTCGTTTCCATGAACACTTGGAGCCCACTACCTATTTGTTAGGATAATGAGACTCACGCCGAGCATCCGCGAAAATGGCATATTTCGGTCACTGCTATTGGGAAACGGCGTTGTTTTCTGGGCGGATCCAAATACCCAGGCACACATAAATTGTTTGACCGGAAGTGATCCGGAAGGGGGTCAAAGGTAAAGGTCAAGAGATATCATCCTATGACAACAAGAAAAATAACCCCTGCAAAAGTTGTTCCTCTTATGAAGGGGACCAACATTTGTATATGGCACTTTTCTTTGTGACCCTCCAATCACTTCCAAAATGACCTCTTGACCTCAAAATGACCTTTCAACGTCAAACTCTAGTTTTGAATGAAACTAAAAGTAATGATGACTTTGATGACATAAAACGCTTTTGTATATTTGAAAATGGTCTATTGACTTCCGAAAAGCAAGACTTCTAGTTTCTAGTATAATCTTAATATTTTTCTAGTTATAACTTTCCTACTTCCGCTACTGGTTGACCCTTTTACCACGGTTTATCATAGATGCTTTTTAGCTCTTATTGCTTGCTTCCGCTACTGTTGCACAAAAATTAATCCATCCTTCTTTTTCTTCCAGCTGCAATTGATTGGAATTAAACATGAATTCTTTTTTGAAAAATAAAATAGAACACAACTTGGCTGCGCAAAAATTAAAATCAAACCCTCATGTCCCAGGACGGAGTGATTGTACTACAAGAAGCACTAGAGTGCTACGGATACTTCTTTTGACAAAATGGATTAAGTGTTGGGTGGAAATGTGTCTCAAATTTTTATCGGGATTTACACTAGCAAAAACCCACTAGAACTAAGAATAAAATCATAATTTCTTATGCTTTTTGACATTCACCTATATAGGCCTAGTCAATGTTTGTGTGTGCTAGTGAGTGGGGAGGGTGGTTTCGGTCTGTTGAGTTGACTGGTAAGTTGCGAGGTCTGAAGCTAATGGACTTTCTGCTGGGCAATGGACGTGGGGTTGACCACCGAGGAGTCTCTTGCATAGGCAGAGACTGAGCACCGGCTTACGCATACCCACCCATCTTCAGCCTCTACAACCACAACTTTGCAGGCTTACACTCACCACTACTACACCACCACTTTTTTTCTGTGCTGGATACTGTGCTGGTGCCGGGATTAGATCTCCGCACCTACCCAAGTTAGGACAAGGGTCCTAACCCTCGGAACTACGGGGCGTGGGTATCAAATCATCCTTTTGAATTTTGAAACTAATTGAATCCAATTCCTATAAATTTGTAAATTATTTTTATTTATTTACATTATATATTTGGTGATAAAGGCACGTTGACTTAGTAAATGCTTCGGGCCCCATAGATGTCTCTTCGTCAATGTTTCGTTCACGCCAAAAATATGCGAAATGAAATAAAAAGCAAAGGAACGACATGCAGGAATTACAAAAGTAATATCTTACAGCTTTAGTATTAACTAAAAAGGGCACAACATCAATTTATCACCAATAAGTGCCACTAGTGTAGATTTTGTTTTTGACTAGATATCGCTATGGAAATTGTCCATGCTAATTGGCTATATGATGCCCGAATATGATTGCTCGTTTGCAAAAGAATTTCATGTGAATCTAAATTAACAAAAAAAAAAAATAAGTGTAAGTTCAGGATAATGTGTAGATGTCTGTTTTTAATTTAATCTGAAAAGAAGGAGTCAAGGGATATATCATTTCCAAATTTGCGGCTACAAGTGGGGAGAGATTGCATACATGCTTCCAGCATGCAGACACAATAAATAGTTAGTAGTAACGTTCCGTAATTTTACTTTCTTACACCGCAAACTGTTAGGGCAATTTCATTCGGTTGGTGGCTCTACACTTTGCCTGGCACATGTTCCGAAGGCGACATGCAAATGTGGTTCAGTGTGAATTTGACCAACGCCAAAGGTAAACGTAAACTCATTTCCATATACGCATACTCTGCAATTTAGCCATTAAAATAGGGGCATATACATGGGCAGAAGCGCATAATCTTACATGTGGACCACGTAGGATTCATACCCAATCTCTCTCGTAGGCCCGAAGCACTTACCCCCACACAATCACCAGGCTACGTCATTCGCATTTTTTGGTACCTCAAAGCCTAAAAACTATTCTACTGTATGAGAAAGACAAGTAAGTTGCACAGGATTTTCAAAAGTATTAGCATGGTAGACAAGATTCAACAACCGTTTCTGATGCCAACCGAACAGTGGTTTGAGCTGACAAACCAAATTTTATGTTCGATCTCAAGTAGCCCTCTGTTAAATGTGTTTCGAAAAGAATTGGCCTGAAAACTGGAAAACAAGTATACAAGTATATCATTTCCCCTGGAAAGCTTGTCTTCCCTGTTTTAAAAAATAGGGAGTAGGATTTGGACCTTGAGCTTGAACATTGTTTTCGAAAAGAAATAAAATAGCTCGGAGAATAGTTGGATACTTTGGACCTGGATAAAAAGTATGTGACGAAGAAATGTCGTCAGCTAATGAAAAAATTTACCCAACTCTCTATAATATTGCTTGTAATAAAATAATATTATAATATAGTATTTTATAATATATAACTTCAGAGCCTTCTTAACTCTCTTCTCAAATATTGGTAACAAAAACATGTTTCCACTTATTGTCATTATGTTAAGTGCCGTAAACATTATTAAAAAATTTGCATGTCTAAAGAGTCTGAAAGTTGATCTGAACAATGCCAATTAAATTTTCTTGCAATTCGCAGATACTTACAAAAATTCTAGCGTGTTAACACCGAAATATGTTTCGACTTTTATTTTTTCCAACTAAATATGCCAATAAAGCTCTTTTAGCAACTAGACACTTGCTCAGAGTGATTTGAAATGGAAGACGTTCAGACGTTGATCTTGAGAGAAACAGACAAATTAAAATCTCTTTAGCTTTAAGTTAGCGAAGTTAAACTGAAGAACTTTATCGATAAAGCAACCGGTATAGGTTTCCTTCAACAACAGTATTATGCGATCAAGAATTTGATCGTAGCATAGAACCTTTACCAAAACTCATAATAAATCGCTGTACAGCAAGTCAGCCAAAGCAGAAAGCAAAATAATTTCGTTCAAAAGAAATAGAAGAATTTTTTTTGTGACAATTATTACCCTTGGAAACCACTGACATGGAGTCTGGTAACATAACAATTATCTACGTTATGTAAAAGTTGAAAAATTGGGTTAGCTGTTAAGTATGTCAAGACTTAATTACTTTATCTTAAGACCTGTCGTGGTCTGCGATTCGTATCATATTCTATTTAATCAAAAAATTTTTAGAAAAATTGTGCTACCTTTTACTTGAGTAACAATTAAGTCACTCCGGTGACAACTATCTCATTTTCTGGTTTCACTGTCATAAGAAACTCGAGTCTGAACATGGTTTTTAATCATCAATTTAACCCTTATCCAGTTTTAAGGAGGTCTAACGGTCGTCGTTGTTTGTAAGTTTGTTGAAATTTATTACTCATACACATTTAGTTTTTTTGAATTTAGTTTCATTCTACTCAGAACATGTCTTTACTAAAATCAAGTAACTTGTATTAGTCGTTTGGCACAACAAACTCAAATTGCCGCAAAAACCTTCCCTTTGTTTCATTGGAGGTGTGATGGGAAGCTATGAGATTCCCATGCAGCAAAAAATTATACGAAAACAACATACCGAGGCGTCTTGAACGTTTGAATTTTCGGAGTGGTCTTGAATAACTTATTTCTGTTATTTGTTTTAATTTTCTAGAATTTGATATATATGATCAAATTATAATATTATTATAATCAAATTAATAGATTTGATATTATCTTTGCATATATGATGAAAGAACCGCAAGTGCCAACCTTCCCAATCAGTCTTACCCTCATCACTGTAGTATTTGTCTTATTTTTTATGCCGGACTTTTTCCTATCTGCGGTTTGTGCGTACCGGTGTAGCTGATTTCCCATGTAGTTTTTTATAGATGGGGTCGAAGAGAATTTTTTTTATATAACGCATCTCAGTTGTAACGGGAACACGCTTGCGAGAGCCATTTCTCGCTGTTCATCTTCAGTGTAAATCGAGCAGCCGAGGTGGTAGGACCTCCAAAAAAGTCCTTCCTTCTGTCGGTCAGCCTAAATCTCATCTGCTTCTTTCACAGTAGCAGAGATGGGCATCGTCTTAGATGTATATATTTTTTTGGCACAAAAATAAAAAAAAATGAGGCAAAGGAGTGCAGTTCCTCCTGTACTAGGACGGGTGTTTCGCTAGTGTTGTATAAATTCAGAAGATTCACAACCTTAAATGTTCAAGTTCTCAACTTTGAAAACACACCACTACACTAAAATAAGCTGAAAATGTTGTTAATTGCGACTGTACTTGTATTTCGTGCAACACCTATCAGCGTTTTTGGTGATTGGATGGATGGCTACACATTAATTGGCATTCACAATGCAGGGACAGAAATTGCACAATATAATCCCAATGTACCGTTTATTTTTACAACAAATTTTCTTATTATATTTTCCTCCTTAATTTTACTAATTTATAAACATTTTATGGCAATTTTTCTAATACCAGTTACATCTAAATCTGATTATATTTTACTATTATCATCTATAATAGTTCAACCATCTTCGAGCTCTTGAAGCTTTAACAAAACGAAACCAAGTGAGCCAAATGCCTGAAACAGATGAGCCAACAACAACTAGCCCTACTTCCGACACCGGCTCTAATATTACTGAAGACGAAACATGGAAAGACTTTGGACATCGCGAAGAACAAAATCTGAAAATCTTCACTAGTAGAGTTTATGTGGTGCTAACCGAAACGGAGATACATAGAGCCAGAACCTCAGCCTCAGATGAATTCCCAGACCACAACGGACAAGCAGACTACAAATTTGACCAAAACAAGCAAGCCGAAGCCGTTGAATGGGCTAAAGTTTGGCTCAAGCAGAATAAGAAGGACAAGGTTAGTAATTGTCTTGACTGGATTTTACTAAAAGTGGAGTAGTCCACTTTATGTTAATTATCAAATTCGATTTTCAATTTGGTTGCAAATTGAGAGTTCATTATGAGTGAACTTGACACTAAACAATAACCCGTTGCGAACGTACACAGGCCAATCGGCACAATGGTATACATTTAGTAGTCATAGTAGATGATATTTATTACAAATTTAGTACATGGTGTTCATTTTCAATTTTTTTCAAATTTTTATTTATCAGTTTGTGATTGGCGATTTGGCAGAAGGTGACACGGTTGGCTTCGGATACGAGGTCGCATGTTTCGAGTGCCTTGCAAGTGGCCTCGTTGGCAAAATATTGCATACAAATCAGTACAACGTCTTCTTCATGTTTGTAGTTGAGCGCAAGAAAGAAGCAGCTAGCGAAAGTGCACCAGTTCGAGGCGTTTTCAAACTCAAGCTTCCGCTGAGACTCTCAAATAATAACATCCCGTGATAGTTGTCTATTTTTGAATGCTGCATTAGGTAGTGTTGTTGTTAAATTGTGCATTACAATTCAAGACACTAAATAAAACATTCTTCACTAATTTGGGATTTTGTAATTTATTATTCGAATCATTTGTATAAGTCAGTGATAACTACAAATATATTATTGCTAAAGTAGAGGGAGCCACATATAAAAAACGGTACGACCACCTAGGTGTTATTATTGCTTTGTTGAAAACCAGCGTAATAAGATCTGTCGGTTTGCAAATAATTAGTAACTACAACCAGCCTGGTTGAAGTAACTAATTTGAACATAATGTTATGCAAAAAAAAAAGTTTCAGATGTGGGTAAGCGAAGGTTTCGCTTAATTTTGTCCCCAAAGTGTTTTTTACTAGTCTCGTTGAAATTTTTTTTTTACTTTGTTGAAAAAAAGCAATCAAATCGTCGGATTTCTGTCTGTTCGGAAAATTTAAAAGGTACCGAGTGAGCGCCCGGGTGAAGTAACTATATTTAACTCAGTAACTGAGCACCAGTGACATGCATGACATTTATTATGGAATTTATGATCTTGCCCGGATTCTGTGTAACGAAAAACTAAAATGGCAGCCAATGGACGCCGGAGGTAGAGGTCTCTGGTCATAGAGGTAATCGATTGTTCAGCGTAATCGTGGCATGTACATGAGATAACCCTTATATGAATGTTCCATATAGTCCATTACGGGGAGGCTTAGATTAAGATAACTAAACAAATTACAGTTAATTAAAGTTAATTTGAGAGTTCGGCTTAGAATTTCATAGTAATATTTTCATAATCGGTCTAGTATTATAATTAATAATGGCCCGGTTTAGATATTTTTAGATTCCAACTTTGAAAATAATTTTGTATGGAAAAGAGGATAGTTTGATTTCTTAAAAAAAAAAGTAAAATGCGTTATATGACATTCTTGCAGATTGGATGGTTAGAAGTACAGAAGGATAGGGATATGGTAGCGAAGGAGCTCATGAGCATAGATGTTAGCATTAAGCGGGCACAACAGAGAAGTACTATCCGTAACATTCTGGTTTACGGGCCTAGTGCACATGAGGAACCCACAAACGCGGACGTGCGGTACGGCCATAGCTTTCGCCTTATAGTCGCAGGTAAAAAATGACTGTGCAAATGAGAATAGTCTTTAGGACTACCTCGAGGGTATTGGCAAACGGCTAATTTTTACTTTGAAATAAAAATAATTATAATCGCGTAGATATGGGCATACACAACCCGAGGCAAGCTAATTCCTGGAGAGGAAAACCAATAGTGTAAAGACTTCTTTGTGGCTGATTGGGGGATTTGAACCCCTGTTCTCAGGCCGCCTAGTTTAGTGAAACAGACGCTCAAAACCAACAGAATAATTTTTTAGGGACGGCTCCAGTGTTAGTCATAAAAAAACAGAGCTCTCCGACAATTTAGACGGATGGAGCAGGGTAAAGTAAACAAAAAAGCACTAGCGCTTAAACGCTACCTTATGCTACACGCTGAATACAACTATCTGCGCAAATCGCTATTAACACAATTCTGCAAAGAAATTAATTCAGCCAAAAAAAGTTGTGCAATTTCCGTCACAGATGTGACATCGACACTTCTCGCGGGTCGATCAAAAACCAGTTCTCGACCGTCCAGTGGATAGTAACACACGATCCAGCCAGCTATTGCACATCCCGATCGTATAGTGGATGCCTCATTTCACCCACTGGAACTCCGCCTTACCATCCCTAAAATCTGAAAAGGCACAGACAAAATTCCAAACAAGACATGGAACTGAGGCCGTTAGTTAAGTAAATCGGCATCTTTCAGGAGAGTGGTCTCCTGGATTAGAATGGCAAAAAAAAGACCAATCAGCAATTTGGATTGTGCAAGTTTTAATTTGCACACGAAATATATTTACAATAAAATGAATATAATAGTAATGTAAGGAGATGATACCAAAGCCGATTAGTAGTGTAGATTAGTTGTAGTTGTAGTTTAGGGTATTAATTATAGTCTAACAATAGTTAATTATCTGTAGTAATTAGATGTAGGGTGACTTGGCTGGAGTATCCTAGAGAGCATCCTAAAGATCTTAACTGGAGATGTAGTCAGAGGCCGTGGACATGTATTCTGGACATGGGAGGAGGACACCTCGTGGTCCATGTCCACGGTGTCAGGGTGGAGTTGAGGGTGGTTTTGGCAATTGAGTTGCCAATTGTCAATGTGATTGTGATGGGTAGAAGCGTCACACCGTAGCGCTTTAATTTTTCATTTCATTTTTTATCACGGTCAGTAAAATACTTTCATCTTAGCAAATCGGCTTTCGCTTTAGACCAGAAAATACAAGAAGATCGTACATTTTCAAGCTGTTTTCCAGGCTGGCGAATCCACAACGGATAATATTTTCTACACACAAAAGCAAATTAGGAGTGGTCAAAACCTCTACACTTGTTTTGTTGGTCTTTAGCAAGCTTTCGATTTCCCCGCCCACACATTTACCCTGGAATCCTTGGAGTCTCCCCATAATTTAGTCAAGTCTTCCAAACTCTTTACTCGTTCGTTTAACTTTTTATTTTTAGGTTTAAATTTGGCACTTTTGCAAAAATTATTAGATTATTGTAGTAGATAGCAAATAATTAGCATAATGTTGTCATCAAACGGACAAAACATGTTTTCCAAAGCAGTTAGAAATTTGATGGGGTGAAACTGAGTGTCGGGACATTCACCCGACGTGACGTACAGCAGATTTGTCAGATAACAACATGTGATATATGAATGTAATACAATTTGTGGTTTCTCTTTTACTTCTCTCGAGGCCTAACACTAACGGAAAACTTATCATTTGATGACAATATCCTGATTACTATTCTTATGAAGTTTAAAATTTTTATAATTATTTACAAGTCCGAAAATGTGTTTAGAGTCAATTTAAATTGATTGCTCACAAAGCCAATCAAAGGGCTTTAAATTTTAAGATTGATTCTATAGAAGTCTAGAAGTCACAACAGTTTTAAAAATAGTAATTGAAAAACCAAGAAGCTTGTTAAGAAATCGACATGAATCTCGTTTCTCTTGAAAAGCTTTTATCAAAAATAAGCTTTCGAAATTCAAATCGAAATATTAGTGAATTGAATTAAAAAAAAACATGACAATAAAATGCATCAGCTAGCAATGAATCGAACATTTCAAACTCTCTATGTATTCTAATCCTTCTTCTCAAGTTCTTCCAATACTTTCGGTCACTTTAGTTATACAGTGTTTCTTTTTAAACAATGCATCCCAATAATAAAAGCATTGTTTTTTCTGAAACTATTGAGCGAAACTAGAACACGAAATTTCGATTGATAAACAAAACATACCATAACTTGAAAAAAAAAACTGTATTGTTTACAGTTTATAGATGAATTTAAAATGAACCTTAAGCACATAAATAAGTCTTAAATTCTTATTGCTAAAATTCAGCATTTTGCACTGTTTAAACAACTAGGAAGTATTATTAATAGAAAGCAAACGTGGCTGCACTAGTAAGGGTTTGATCTTTTGATCTCAACATTCAATAAATAATTTCTATGCTAATTGGAGCAAAACAACTATTGCAAAAAAACAATTCAAATATACTGCTGTGTGTTTAAGGTAATCATAAATGTTGGCAGTGCTAACAATATTTTATTTTTCGATGACGATTAGAATTGAATTTTAGCCAAATTGAATTTACAAGATTAGTGTTACCTGCATGATAGGTAACTCCAAGTTTACACAGTGTCGAGTTTTTTCTGTTTGAATTTATAGAAAAATGGTATACACGAATTTGATTAAAAAGAATTCTAACAAGAGAATCATAAAAAATATTCAAATTAACCCACTTTTAAATTCGGGTAACAATGAAAATGGCTCAATTTTTACGTTTGAATATCTACATAGATGTATACGGAGCTAAAGAAAAAAGAGGTGAGTGATTTTGCATTTTTATTAATAAATTGAAGCTTTGTATTATATTAATGAGAAGTATTCTTGAGGTGAAGCATTTTGTGACGAGATGTGTGATGTATTTGTTATACTTTCTTCTCAGTTTCCTATTAGACTTTTTCAATTTTAAATTAGCAAATCCCCTTATTTTTAATCTTAGAGTTTTACGCTTATTTCAAAGACAAAAAGACACAAAGACAGTTGTCAAGGAAACGGAAATAATGGTCATTTGCCTACTGTTGTCATCGGATAGAAAAAGAGACCATCAGTAACATTCCGGTGCAAAACCACAACTGAAGAAGACACCAACATGACATATCATCGTAGTTTTCCAAAGAAAACTGCATGCTGCAATTGGAGTCTTTAGAATTCCCCGAAATTAAATGATAAGCTTATCGTTTCAACTTTATATGGCTATGCTTATACTGCTGTAGATTCTTGAAAGTCTTTAAAAGGCATACACTATTTGAAAAGAATTTTTGTTGTAAAGTATAAAATATTGTGCTTAAGATCAAGTAAAATCTATAGTTTTTAATTATGGGGGGTATGGCCCATAATACATATATTCCGAAAGCGTTAAGAATTGTAATACAAAGTTATAGAGCTAAAGAAAGACCCATTATAATCTCCTCTCGTTCTCTTGGGTAGCTTACTGTTGTTTTAGAAATGTAGAATTTTAATTTCATACAAAGCCTGAAACTACGCCAAAACTTGTTTTTGAAATGTTTTGGAGTTTCAAGAGAAAATTTAAATGATAATGAATGAAACAGAAAGAATAGATGACGATGCTATTGATTAATCGAATTCATTCAAAAACAATTTCCATGTCAACCAATTTTAAGATTTTGCTACAAGTAAAATACCTACTTTCTCAGACCGGAGTCCACTTAAAAGTTTGTCGATGTGTATGAAGTATGTGCATGTGTACTGCATATTTGTATATTGTTTGTAAACAAAATTGCTCTTGTTTTACGTTGTCATGTATTTAAATTTTAAGATTTTTCAATTGTTTACAAAAAATTTAGAATTTGAGACATCATAGCAGATTCATAGACAGGGAACCGTGATCCCTTGTCTCTCTCACCCCACATTGTATAAACACACAAATTTCCACTACTCCTTAATTGTTCTCAATTCGAAAAAAAAAAACTACAATGAACCATAAAATATTTGACTATAGAAAGATATTCCGATGTTGTTAGCACAGGTTGGATAGGGCAATAAAAATGGATTAGCTAAATTCAAACAAAGGTTGAAAATATAGCTAAAAATGCTGTTTTGTGCTTAGTTGAGGGTACACAATGCACACTTCTCCGCTCACCTCCGCAACGGTCAAATAATTGTATATTGTACAATTTCAAGAGATGACCCCTTAAGGGAGCCCGTCCTTCGGCGGGTTGGTCAGGCTAGTGTGGTAACATAAAATTTCATGTTATACAATACTAATAGTACAACAAATAGTTGCGTTGTGTCAATCCGGAAAAATTAGAAGGCGGCAAACTATATTCTTTAAACATCCATTCACAATGGCAATTGGTTTGAGACTATGTATAACCAGTGCATATCACAGATGAGAGATGCGTTCTTCCCGCTTTGTGCAATTTTTGCTTTCAAAACTTGCATGCTTAGGTGTGAAATATTCGGGCCTGTCTCAAAAATAATTCCAAAACTTTACCTATTTTCCTGCTCAAATAGTACAAAATAGCTTCTAAATTAAGAAAGTTACTAATGAGACGAACATTAAAATTCTGTCAGCTAGCAGCTGACTCCACTGTAATTTGACTTATGCTCTTTCAAGCTCTAATTCCCTCCCTTTGAAGCGATTTCATTGGCTGGCTACTCTTACATAAAAAAAAACTTTATGAGATATACGTACACTCTGCCATTATATCAAGTGCTAAGGGTACTCTTCAATACTGTGGAATTTTTTTCAATGAAAGGAGGAGGAGTCAAGCAAACAGTGTAATGCTTTTGTTGCGAAAAAAATGACAACAGGAAATTAACCAATGGGGGCAATTTGTCATGATGAAATTACTAAGCACTCCATTGATGGAAGCATTTTTTACGTTTCAAATAGTGCGCCTCTGATTGGACAATTTTGAGAAAATGGGCGGAGCTACAACGAAGATTGGAAATGATTGGTCGCCTCGGCTCATCTAGCACAAGTGATATCTCTCGTCTATGATGAAAACAGAACAATTTGTGTTTCGCAATTGCCATTTACTGTTTACGGCAATTCGCCAACCTGCTGTTGTTTCTATCTGGCAGAACTCTATCGCGAAGTTTAATTGTTTAACTGAATTTGTTTAAAAACACTGTTTAAATAATGTTACACACATAAACAACATCAGCTTTCTGTCTAATTAAAAGCAGGTAAGTGTAAACATATTTAACTATTGACTTTGCCATCGAGTTTACAATTTAATTAAGCCAATTACTTGTACTTTATCACGTTAGTAAAAGTTGAGTTTATTTTGGTAGCAGCTGTTAGTGTAGCCATGTCTTGAAGGCTCTGTAATTAATTACTGCAATTATTTATTGATGCACTACAACCCATAATATTTCATCAACCTTTTGAAAGGCTCTGTACTTTTTAAGAGTGTCATGGCAGACGCAGGGGGTGCTCAAGTGCGTCGACGAAAGATTCGTGTATTGCAGGTTGTTGAGAACCTCGATGCATTTCCCAAGGTGCCGGAAACATACGAAGAGAAGAGTTCCTCTGGAGGGACAGGTAGCCATTGGTTAATTAGTAATTAGTTAAATACTGTGATTTGCCAATTAGCTAATTTACTTAAAGGTACATCTAATCATTTCAGCCTCTCTCACTGCCATCGTGGTCATAATATGGCTCATTGTTCTCGAAGTGGGCTACTTCATGGACACTGACTTCACCTTCCACTTCAGTCCTGACGTGGACATGGACTCCAAGCTCAGCATCAACGTTGACATGGCCGTGGCCATGCCCTGCAGCAGTAAGGAACCAACTATTAAACTTAATAAAGCTTAAACGCTTAGGTGAGTGAAGTAACTAATATGCGCTCTGTTCAAACCTCTATTTTCAAAGAAACATTTGAATTGAATTCACCCAGTTTTGTCTACCAAGACAAAAAATTCCAATCTCCATTCTCACGGTGAAGCAACTATTTGTTTCAAAACTCCCAATGCTCAAGGAACCACATTTGAATTGAACTATGAAAGAAATTAGTTACTTCACCCACTCTGAGGAAAAGAAAATTTTTCAATTTACGATCTCAGGATGAAGTAACTATTCATTAGACTAACCAATATCGGAATAAACCTATATGGAATTTTAAGTGAAAAAAGAAATAGTGACTTCACCAATCAATTGTTTCATCAGGTTTATCAGGACCTGTTCAAACTCTCATGAGTTTAGGTTATGGTTTACAAGTTAATTGTGATTAAGTTAATTAAGTTGTTAAGTTGTTGTTGTTTTTTTGTAGACATTGGGGCTGATGTTGTTGACTCGACCAATCAGAATCTGGTGAAATTTGGCGAATTGGAGGAAGAGTACGTACATTTTGCATTGGGTGAAAAGCAGCAGATTTACTTTCAAGCCAAAGCGCAATTCAACTCCTATTTGCGAGAAGAGTATCACTCACTTCATCAAATACTCTGGAAAAACTCTTTTCTCAACTCTCATGCAGAAATGCCCAAAATGTGAGTTTTTTTTTTTTTAAATTTCAGAAAGAAAAAAAAAATTCCATTTTAAAAAAATCTTCCGGAAATTCTAATCCAACCTATAAACACTCCGAATTAGTAAAATTGCTCATTTTGACGCAAAGTTTGCAGTTTTTTCGATCTCTTAATCAAGTTGGCCAAGTGGTTAATGCATTAGCTGTTAGACTTGCATGGCACGAGTTCGAATCCCAGCTACCTCAATGTACTCTTTAGTGTTGCTTTCAAAATCTATTTTTTTACTTGAATATTAAGGCGAACTAATAATCGAGTTTGTTAGTTTTTTTTTTCTTTAGATCCTCGTTATTTGACTGGTTTTGGCTCTTTAGAGCGATACTTTAAGTTTGAGTTTGATTGAATTACAGGATTGCAAGATAGTTGTAAACAAAATTTGTTTAATGTTTGTTTAAAATGTTTTTTTGTTTGTTTAGGAGCAAGGAGGAGAACCGGAAGCACGGAATCAAGGAGGCGTGCAGACTACACGGAAAACTCGTGCTGAATAAAGTTGCGGGTAACTTCCACGTGACTGCAGGAAAGACACTCCCCCTCCCACGAGGCCACGCCCACATTGCCGCGTTCATGACAGAGCGTGACTACAACTTCTCACACAGAATCACGAAGTTTGCCTTTGGGGAGGGCACCCCCGGAATCGTCCTCCCCCTTGAGGGGGAAGAGAAAATTGCCCCAGTCAGTAAGTGGTTGCTAATCTTTGTTAAACAATAAACAAAAGACAGTTTTGTTTATAAACAAAAGGAAAAGAATTTCTCCTTTTTTTGATATGGTAAATTGCATCTAGAACCATTGTTTTTTTTTTTAATTTGTGGATTTCAGATTTTCAAGTTTAATTTGTTTTTGCTTGAGTCTAAGGGATTTTAGTATGTTTTTTTTTGTTTACGTTGGTTTCGGTAATTAGTTAATTGTAATTTATTAATGAGATAATCATTTTTTAAACTTTAGATTAAATTGTTTAAACACTCTTTTGTTTATAAACAGATCAAATGGTGTATCACTACTTTATTCAAGTTGTTCCAACGCTCGTCAAAACGCGCTTCAAATCCTACCTCACCTATCAGTATTCCGTAAGGGAATTAGCTCGAGAAATTAACCATGATCAAGGATCTCACGGCGTATCGGTAAGGCTAATTGCAAATTAACTTTAATTAGCAGTTAAGTTTATTTAAAATTAACTTCAATTAGGAATTGTGTTTAAGTACAATTAACGATAATAACCAATCATCTTATTTTGATCTACTGATTCTAGGGCATTTTCTTCAAGTATGAGATGAGCGGATTGAAGGTAAATTTTTTACATTTTAAACGAAAAGTTGAACGCTGAAAGCTTAAATAATCAAATCTGTACTTCAGTAATTAACTTTTAGTTAATTACATTTACTAATTATTTTAATATTTTAAAATCAACTAAGGTTGAAGTGACTGAGGAGAGTGAGTCTGTTCTGGAATTTATTATTCGTCTCTGTGCCATAATTGGCGGAGTTTATGCCACGAGTGAGGAAGATAACACAAAGTTATTATAATTAATTTAATTTATAAATATGTAGATAATTAAATTAATTGCTCATTTAATTATGTTACAGTCGGTATGCTCTACAACCACGTGTCTTTCCTGAGTTGTAAAATGAAGTGGGTCGGTTCGCAGGAGTCAAAGGGTCAAGGGCCCCCTGTTGAAGGAGTAATGACAAGTGACCACGAGGGGTCAAGGGTCAAAGTTCAAAACCCCATTCTCTCTTCGACCTTTCATGAGTCCACGATTCAATTGGTTCATACAGAGAAGCGGGAAATTCAAAATCAGATCGTTGCTCCAGCGGAGGGGAGGCAGGGGACGACTGAAGGGCTCATTTTGCCTGATTTACTTGCTTCTTCTAAATTAAATGACCATTAACTTTAATGAGTTACCACTACTTAATCACCATTAGAAATTAATGTTAAAGTGAGTTAACTTATTTAGTTGATTAATATTAATTAACTTATCTCTTTCCGAAGTCAGCAACTGGTTGTCATTGAATCTCCAAGTTCAAGGTTCAGAGATCTGAAGCAATAATAAATAAAGCACATTTACACTTATTTGATTTACATTCTTGGAAAAAATCATCGAATAAAAAAATTAAATAATAAAG
>VYYI01000548.1:0-29416 GCA_021029175.1 Bilobella aurantiaca
ATGACCTACATGGCCCATCTTCGAACTTGGCCTCACCCTTGACCCCTACTACCTTTAGCTGAAAACAGATTTGGAAAAAGTTAACCCGTTCGAGAGTTATAGGGCAACCGGACGGACGGACGGACGGACGGACTGACAAAACGTTCCCATAAAGTAGCTAGTACGCTACTTAATAATTGGCTTAACATTTAAACATTAAAAGTTCAAAGCACTATGTTTAAACGCAATCCATTTGCACCCGCCAACTCTACGCCAACGTCCACTGCAAAGAGACCGGCTACATCGCCAGCAACTAACGATGAGAAACTTGTTCGTGACGAATTATTCAAAGGTACTCTTCATTCAAGGGTAAACTTTATTCTTGAAAAATTACTCATAGGACCCTATCATGGAAAAATTGGAAGGCTCCGATTTGGAAACTGTAAGTTTGAAGCTTAATGCAACTCAAGAAAGAGTGGAGAAATTATAAAAAGAAATGCTTAAGAAAAACGTCATAATCATGGGAATCAAGACCAGGAGTAAACGTGGCAAATGTCAACAAATGTCCTTGACATTTTCAAAAAGATGGACCTCACTGACATTGATGTTAACATGGTGCGGCGGTTAGGCTTACATAGAGCAGCAAAATGTAGAGCTGTGCAAGTAAAATTGGTCAAAGAGCAAGACAAGTACCGAATCTTCAACTCAATAAAATCCCTACTGAAATTTGAGGAAACAAAGCGCATTTTCATTAATGCTGAAAAAACTGCATTAGAACAGGCTAAAGATAAACTTCTCAGAAGTTTTGCAAATGCCTGGAAGACTGATGATAAGGACATCCAATTTTTCCTTCGAAACGGTTTGGTTACAGTGACAAGAAATGGAACACGCAAGAAATTCAGGGTTGACAAAAAGGACAATGTGCAAGAAATCAAAGAGTCTATTTGAGATCAATTTTCCTATCTCTTCCTTTTGATTTTTCTCACTCACTTGACTCAGCATCTTCTGATCTTTAAACTGTCATTAAAGATAATGTTAAGCTATAAACTGTTTAGGTAATTGTAAAATTTCCAAAGATATATGTAACACAAAGATGTCTACCAAATGGTATTGTGAAAAATTATTTCCGAGCTCCCAAGTAATACATACTTTTAACATTTTGGCTTTATTGTACTGCCCCATAGGCTAACGCCTGCAGAGGGCGGAAAGTTTATAAATGAAAAAAAATTTATCACCCATTCCGCGCAGTGTGATGACCACATAACTGACCCTCTAAACCAAAAAATCGGCGTTTTTAGGGTCTTATTTGTATTTGTTCAATACGCTACTTACGTTACGTCCGTTTTCAATGGTTTATTTTGACTGTAAGACAACTGTGTGTGATGGCAAAGTGGTTCTGTGAATCAATACATTTAACTGAGCGCTAAACGTGTGGCGAAGCGGGGTATATATTTTTTTTCTTCGTAAATCCAACATACATAAGCCAGCTTTTGGGGAACAAAAACAAAGGGATAAAATCTTCACGATTTAGATGGGAGCTATCAATTAGCTAGTGGAGGCTGGAGTGAGTTTACTAGTTACCACCCTAAAATCTCACCTCTTGCTAGAATATGACACAGAAACATAGAGAACAAGAAAACGACAAGTATGTAAAACTTTTGACTACATACAATTTTATTTTAATTCTACTGAATACAACTGAAAATTATAAGAGAAGGGGAGTCTGGAAGGAGATTTAGTGTCATAACTAGGCAGCCATTTTGTTTATGCTAGGTGAAATAGGGGATTGGAAAGTGGGTCGCTCCCTGCGCAGCTTACATTACGATTTCAACTATTTTCCTTCTCTTTACCCTTCAAGTTAAACAGTTGAAAGTTGGATTTGCTACTACTACGTTTACAGTGTAAAATACTTGAGGTGCACTAAAGGTAGAGACTCAAAGAAGAAAGGTGTCTTGGAATTAATTGTAAGGTGCTTTAATATTATTTGTCGAATTGTGTTGAAATATTTACATCATATGCTGTTCCGTTTGTGTCTTGCAAATATAATAAACCGCAATTTCGACTGGATTTGTAGTGGAAATTAGCAATTGACACATTCGTAATTGCAAATATTGTGTGAACTTTCCTCCAAACGACTTTTTTATCTGCACACAAACCTCGACATTGTGGCTTTGAACTTACAGTTGCCTTTGAGTTAGTATAGATAGCGCATAATTCAAATTGTTGTAATTAAATTAATGCCAAACTAGTTTTCTAAGGATCTAAGTTCATACTACAAATTTACAATAAATAGTACAGGGTAAAATAATGCAGACCATATATAGTTACATTGTAAAATCGCATTTACTTGATCCTTAACGTTATTATGATATTTTGTTGCATTAAAGTTTTGAAGGCTTTGTAGAATTTGAAAATCAGAGGGACAAAAAATGTAAATTGTGTTGAAACTAAAATTGAAATATACAGCTACAAAATTAGTTTCTATGTAATGTAGCAACAATTTCAAACGCACTGTTGTTTCCATGTGAAATGTTTAAATTAACTTTGCAGTTTGAAGTCCCTTCCTCTATTTACCTTAGCTGAGTTTGGAACAAAATTCGCAATTGTAAATAATTTTTAAAGTATCAAATTACAAGTTTCAAATTTGAACATCACATCACTCAAGCATTTTGTCTAGAGACATAAATTACATCGTTTTGACAATATCCAAAACATGCAAACTTGCTGCAGATCTCGTGATATTTTTAAGAAGCATTTATTTTTTTGTAACAACCGCACAGTGAGTCAGCCGTTGTCACTAACAAGTTTTCTTTTCCAGTGTACTGCAACATGAAGTATATCATCAAATCAGGAGTCCATTTAGCGCTTCAAATTTGTACAATATTTTTGCTTATGCACTCTGTCATAGCCCCGGTAGCTGAAAATGAATCTGAAGAAATATTGTTGGATGCAGAGCCGATTCCTTCCCTAAAAAGGCAAAGTTCAGTTCAATTGAAGAAAGGCGCGCCAAAAATTAAACAAAGTGCATCTCCTAATGGGAAACCCTTTGTAGCTCCTGACGACAATAATGTTTTGCTGGAGCTATTAAAGCGGCGTGAAAAGATATCAACGACTCTGGCTGAAAGGAAGCCATTCCTACTGCCTACCTATGTGGGCCACGTATGTTAAATGATGAACTTCCCTGTACATATGCCACTAAAACCAGGAATGCATAATTTAATTTGATGTGACACTCAATCCTAAAAACTTGAAATGTTAACACTCCCGTCTGATCACTAGTCGTCGCTAGTCAAAACGAAATTTTTAAAAGTTATTTTTATGTTTATCCCAGTTTGCAAACAATAGTGACTTTTAAGGGTCATCGTTAGCTTGAGAATACCATGAGACCATTAGTTATATAAAAACACGATTCTTAAAAGTTAATTATGGTTAAGTATAAGACACAATTAACAAATAAAGAATTGTTTTTGAGGTTGTATTGAGCAATCATATAACTCAAATATTTTGAAATTCCTGTATCCTTATTCCTAAGTTTGCTTCTGTGCTTTTGCATAATGTTTAAAAACAAAAAAGAAATTGTTCCAAATTCACGTATATTTTTGAAATTATAAAATTTACAACCACGTAAGGGATGATATGTAATTATAGAATCCATGATCAATATATCTAAATACCTAATTGTGCCTAATGTACCTAACCTACAGGACAAGACATTGGAGAAATTAATAACTCACTACCGTAAAGAGGACAGGTTAAATGTTGAAGAATATATCGGTTTTGAAGTTTTAATGCAGCGCCTTCCCATAGAAACCGTAGAAGATGAACTAGATCCTGCTGTAAAGAGCATAGACAAGATTTACAAATTTTTGTCCACACATAAGGTAGCCTACCTTGTACTACCTGACATTTATGCTTGTGTCTTAAAAGGCGACATGATTTTGTTTGTTTTACTCTTTACATTGATTCTTCGTAAAATGTTTGGCCACAAAATTTACAATTTTGCGATTTTTTTTTCAAACAAAAAACTTTTTAGAACTGGCAAATATTAAACATTTTTGTCTGCTGTAAACTTTCATAGACTGAACTGGCCTGGGATCCCAGCAATGCTACTCAGCAATTACAATTTTCAGTGTCAATCACAACGGAAAACCCACCTTCTGCTTTCTCTACATTTTGCATAGACAAAACTAAGTTCATTGGACAGGGAAACTTTGGTGCAATCATGATTGGTAAGTCTTAAAAAAAAATTTAAGTGTGAAAATATTTTAAATTAGAATTTTTTTTTAAATACTTTTGTACTGCTTCTCAACAGCTAAAGTAACATTTACGCTTATTCAAAGGCACTTTATTTGTCATAGATAATTATATAATATGTAAATAAGAGCTATTTTTGTTTTGCAATGTCGTGAATTTGTATATTTTTGTGTTGCAGGAGTGGACAAAGACGGAGTGAAAGCGTTAAAACTGGTAAATCGTTTGCTTATATATATTTTCTTGAAATATTTCAAGCAAGTCTTATATATTTATTGGCGACAACTCACCAACAAATTTGAGATTTTACAGCAAAGAAAAAATAAGGCAATTTTTACTATTGTTATTTTTTTATTGTCAAAATTGTGTTACGTTTCCTGTATCTATTACTCTGCTACTAATTGTAAGTATAGCAATATAACCAAAACAAATTGGCAGACGTTTATACAAAATTTTCACGTACTACTAAATTCTCGCTGGGTGAAGTAACTAATGTAGAACCTAGACAACATGAAGAAGTGTCTTAAGCTTAAATTGACTCTGTTAAATTCTACGTAGGGTAATGTGTACCCTTGACTTAGTTGCCAGCCAATACGTAGGTATCTTATCACTGATTGACGTTAGCTGAACTTCACATTGCATCAATTGGCTGCAAGTTCAGCCTGTTGACCTCCGTTGTTCAATTTAAGGTCAATGGCGTAATTTTTCAAATAGGAGGTCGGCACGTTTTTCAAACTCTTTATTAAGTAGCGCATTAGTTACTTTATTCTTGCCGTAAATTTCAGAGTAGTGGTTCGGCAACTTTCTATACCTCTTCAATTTTACCATAAGCTTCGGATTAGAATCCAGGCGCCTTTTTTAACTCTTTAAGTCTGAAGCCTGAAATTGCATGAAGTTGCCTAATTTGTTAATTTTTTTTTCAAATTAAGGGAGAATTTTCGAGAATTTTCCGTTATTATTTTTTAATAATTTGCCGTAAATTTCAGAGTAGTGGTTCGGCAACTTTCTATACCTCTTCAATTTTACCATAAGCTTCGGATTAGAATCCAGGCGCCTTTTTTAACTCTTTATTTGTACGGTAAATTTAAGATTGGAAGTGTGGCACCAATTTATAACATAGTTTAAATATTTTAGTTCTACTTACTTTCTTTTCAACTAGAAAGGCTAATACGTAACAGAATTATTAAGTGGCGGAAGCAGGGCGAAAGCTACCTCATGTTTTCGTTTTGTCCGTCCGTCCGCGCGACTATAATTTATATCTCGAGAAGTACCAAACCGATCTCAAAGCAGTTTTTGGATATATGTCACTTGATTCCCGACCCAGTTCAAGTTTTCTTTGCCGGAAGTGACTTATGTTAGTTAGTTACTTGGTTGACCGTTTCTCCACGGCATAGATTTCTTCATAGATTTATGATTGGATTTTTAAAAAATCTAGTCTGAAGCCTGAAATTGCATGAAGTTGCCTAATTTGTTAATTTTTTTTTCAAATTAAGGGAGAATTTTCGAGAATTTTCCGTTATTATTTTTTAATAATGTAACCCGTAATTTTACATTTCCCAGGCTTTTGATACAACTGGTGCCGAAGCATTATTGTGCGAAGCAACAGCATACAAACTTTTCAATGGCGAAGGTATGTCGTCTTTACTCTCTTGCAAAATTTTCGAATGAATGGGATGGCGATGTCGCTAAAAAAGCATCTATCACATATTACAATTTTACTCCTAAGTAATATAATATATATAATATATATTATGTAATATATAACCTAAACCTAATTTTTCAATTGATTTTTCTAGTTGGATTTCCTAAATTCTACAGTTATGGTACGTTTCTTATGGATTTTGTGATTCCTGATGGTTCTACGGTCATAGGAGGAAGCGCACTTGCCATGGAACTACTAGGAACAAGCTTACAAGACCTATTTTATTTACGCTGCCGTAAATTTACACTCAAATGTACACTGTACATTGCCCATCAATTGGTAATAAATTGTGTAGTACCATGTAGATGTGTACATAATTTACTGCCACACCATATTTAAACTAATACCACAATTAACCTCTTATATCTTTTGTAGAGCTTCTAATTATTAGATAAAGAATTAGATAATGAAACCCAAGCAGTTTTAACACATTAAGTGAAACTAATGTTTGCAGCCTATAAACAAAATAGTTTTTGATTTAGAAAGAGCATATTTTCATTTGTAGCTGTTGAGACTCGCTGTTATGCACAATTTGGGCAAGATTCATAACGACATCAAACCGGACAATGTTATGACCGGACCAAGGCCGTCTGATGACAATGGTGAAATGACCAAATACGACACTTTGTATCTACTGGACTTCGGTGTTCTTAGTAAAATATTGGAATTTGGAAAGGACGACACGGCTGAGTCCTCGGCAGGAACCCTTCGATTCTTGTCGCGATTTGTACATGGCGGCAAAGGTACGTCTTATAGAATTACCGATTTGTGGTTGAATCTCAATGAGAAAAATATGAATTATTTTTTGAAAGTAGTATAGTTTAACAATTGGCTCCTACTGCTAGACTTATTACAACAAGGAGACTGTTCTTGCAATGATAAAAAATAATGGGAATGTGTAATGTCTCAAAATGAAACCACACAATATGTATCACGCCACATTACAAATAGTCAGAGTATCCATATTTGATTACTTTTAAACAAAACAAATCGGCTGACATTATAATTTAATTGTTTGAGACTTTTTAAAAATTTCATGATTTTTGAGAATTCTTATATGATTTTACACGTGAAAATGAAGTTTCAAAGTTAAAAGTTTTTAGGTGCAAAAAATAAATCAACCGTGGTAAAATGGTCAACGAAGTAGCGGAAGTAAGAGCATTAGACAGACAAGTTTAGACATTAGAGAATTATTAAAATTATTAGAACGAGAAATAGAATTTTGGTCTAAATTTAGCACCTGAGACTATCTGTGGTATTATCTCACTTTCTGTGGTTTTGAGGTCAAAAGATCACTTTTGGATGAACGGAAGCTCTGGGGTCATCAAAATTTATCAACATGTTTAAATTGTGCTGATTTGTTGTGCATGATTGGGTTCCATTGTCCGTGTGTTAGACGGCTATTCTTTATTGCTTTAGCTCTATAGTTGCAAAAAAACAAGCTCGAAAAAGTTAGTAGCGAAAATGATCATAGCTAATTTTAAGAAGCGTTCAAATGAAATCATATGGGCTTCATGATTAACTTATTGATTAGTTTTTCTTTTGAAAATTGTATAAATTTATTTTGTTGTTCTGATGAGTCATCGATTGTAAAAGATGAGCATATTCCGTTTATCTTACAATTAGACGGGCTAGGATTCCTTGAGCATTGGAAAACCAAGTTACGATCAATTGTTTTAAACAATAAATATAATATAAATAATAATTATAAATAAACGCTCCGACAAACGTGTGGTCAACCTTGTATAATGCAAAATGTAGTAAAGCGAATGCTGCTATTTGAAGTAAATTTGTACAGCAATTACTAAACACCACAAAATGCTGAAACTGAATTTAACATTTTGTTAGTGTCCGGACCAAGAGACGACTTGGAATCGTTGTGGTATATGCTCATGCTGTTTCTTCGAGGGTCGTTACCTTGGGATTACCTAAATGTAATGGAATATTTGAAAAAATTTCCGCCAAAAAACTTTACTAAGAAACCAATTGAACCAAAAATTCCTAAAACACCGGAAAGCATACCTGAAAGCAAAGAAGTACCAGAACCTATCCCAGACAATTTGAAAGGCGATGCAACAAGTGAACTACCGAAGGACGCAACACCCATCGAAGCAAAAGAATCGCTTCAACGAGAAGAAGCTACAGCACCAACCCAAAAGCTACAGAGAATTAAGCCACCAATTGCAGCTTCTAGGCCAAGCAAGTATGCAAGAAGCTCTCCACAAACTGAATCAGACGTACAACAAGTCAAAAGCACTGAGGAGCCCAAGGATGCTGAAGTCAAAGGGACCGTGTGGAACTCTGTTGAAATCAATAATGACGTCAAAGACGATGATTCTTCACCGGACAAGGGAAATAATAAACCAATTTCACAATCGGCACTTGACAAAGAAGAATATCCAACAAAGGTGTGGGAGAAGGCCGAATTCGATGCTACATTTGCATTAAAGGAAATGCACGTTCCGGTGCTAGCAGAAGATTTTCCAGGTAACATAAAGTATTTCAATACTGAAAAATTTTATGTAAAGTATACTAAAGTACGATAGTCAA
This sequence comes from Bilobella aurantiaca, assembly GCA_021029175.1. Lineage (NCBI taxonomy): Eukaryota > Metazoa > Arthropoda > Collembola > Poduromorpha > Neanuridae > Bilobella > Bilobella aurantiaca. The sequence continues at coordinate 8,483 of VYYI01000548.1, forward strand.
ATTATTTATAGGTGTAAGAAAAATATGTTAATGCTACTTATATGTAAGGCTGGAATGTTCTTGATTTTAGCTTATGAATGCTTTTGGCATATCCATTTGTATTAAACTTTTTTGTCTTTGATTGTTTCTTAATCATAGCTGAATTCACCGTGTTCAAAGACTACATGAGCAGTTTGAGGATTCGTGAAATTTCCAACTACGATTTTCTGCAAATCCTTGTTTCAAAGTGTTTGGAGCGAAAGTGCAATCAATTACTAAGCTCCTTTGATGCAAAACAAGATTTTGATTGGAACAGAGGACTGGAAAAGGTAAGCAATCATATGCAATCATAAGTTATGGTATATTATTGCATTACATGTTGAATGCTTTGCTAATGCATCAGAGTCAGAGTCTTGTACTATACGTAGGTAGCCATCGTTATAATAATCCATTTATAAAATTACCGCTTCTTGCATTTAAGTACTTACTTATCTTAAAATTTAAAGTGAATAATGTGCACAAGTCGATAAGTTGCACAATGAAAAATGAAAAGCATATAAATAAATAAACAATAAACAAACATTCTCTCAGCTGCACAGACATAGCATTCGTAAAGGCAATTTTAGTGTATCTTGAGAATAGAGTGTTATTTTTATAAAATAAATAGCGTGTGCAATTCCATTCGATATAGTAACTATTTATAAACATAATAACCCAAAATACTAATAAAATATTATATAGTAACATTACTTTCAAATGCTACTAAAAACCTGGACCTTTAAAAGTACTACGTGGCGTTTTCAGAAGTAATTTAAACAATTACAAGTACAAGGCTTTTGGAATGATTACTAAAAGTTAATTTAAATTTTATGTAATATTACAGCTTGCAAATGGACCAAATGTAAACGGTTATACGTATTGTAGTGGGAAGCCTCCGCGTGATGAAGACGATAACTCCGGTCTCATAGTAACTGCTTTTCGCGTAAACGACTTCTACGTCAGTGTTTTGGAAAAACTAAACAACATCCGCAAGGGTTTGCCAAAGTTAGAATTGAATGAAATGGTAATATGTTATGCGATATTATATAATTGCTAGAAAGTACTAAAAATACTACTCTACGGTCATTTGATACCAGCAAGATTAGTGGGTTCGTCTCTAGAGCAACTTCTATATTCTACGGCATGATAATTCTAAAATGATGAGAAAAGATTTTTTTAAACAACCCCTAAAATTTTGCTCTCAGCAAATGCCTGCGGGTGTATCAATTTATTTTCTGTAAAAACAGGTTTGCAAAATTAGTCAGTTATAGGGAAAAAAAATTGATTTACTGACCCTGACAATGATGGTAAGATTATCCGACCATTGCTTCTATTGTTTGAATTAAAATTTATTTTTTGTTTTACTTTACCTAATATTTTATTGTTATTCTTTTGGGTTTTCATATTTTCGCTAATGCAATTGAATAGTTAGACCCCTGATGCATTTTCGTTACGTTAAATTTTGAGCAAGATTCCTGTATCCAGAGGCTAATTCTGTATGTATTTTTTTGACAAAAAAATCACATGTGACAATTAACCTTCCAGACTATGACATTTAAAAAACAAGATATTGACGTTTTACTGTATTTGTGTTTTACAATTTGTGAAACGTGCAGATCAGGATCAAAGCTCAGGATTTGGCTGATAATGAAGCAAAGAAAAGAAGTTATGCTACCAAGAGCGGCAATTCCCTAATCGTATGTGCAAATGTGAAGGGTGAAAACTTTAAAACGCTTTACAACTCATTTCGAAGTGCAGGATTGAACGAGAGTTTGGTAATTCCTAGGTCGCATAAGCTATGCATCCTTTTTTCATACAACTATATACAATATATAATTATTTACAGCGGACCCAATAGTGTACGTTGATATATTTTTATTAATTCAAAGTGTATCACGTAGCCAAAGAGAATTTTTATTTCAAAATTTAAATTAAGTGATCCGCATCTGTAGCATTCATTAGTGTAGTTGTTTTTTTGTGTAAAAAAAAGAAAGAATCCCTTTGGAGAACCTACCTCCTCGAGTCGTACTTTCTTACTGAATGTAAAAGTGCCTTTGAGAGTTGCACATACGTATTTTCGACTTCTCGCTCCTAAGCTAAAAATTTCTCTTTGTAAATTCAAGTCATAGGACCCACTTTTTGTCACGTGCGTTTTCTTCTGTAATTGTTAACGATATCTAAACTATAAGAAAATGTTTTGAAAGTAAGAAAAAAAACAAATAGCAAACAATTTCTATTCAAAGTAAACTTAGAATTTTCCAATACGGTTATTACAGGCAAATTCAGCAGAGTATACCAAAATCGGGTTCGGATGGGCTGCCTCCGATGAAGACTCATTTTATGTAGTTATGATTCTCTCTGAAGACGATTTTGAAATCACTCAACTGACAAAGTTTCGTAACGGGAGGACACTGCCTAAAGTTCTGGGGGTAAGAATAGTTAAATAAATAATAATTAATTTAGTGTAAAATATATATTGACTCAAAAGAATTGTGCATAACCGACAGAGATCACCAAATTAGGAAACTTTTTTGAAATTATACCGCAAACATTTATATATGAATGTTGTAAGAGTTAGCTATAAATTAGGATAGTGAAGCTCACGCCTAGCATGAGCTAAAATGGCATATTTTGGACATTCATTATTTTTATTTTTATTTTTACAGACGTGCATTTCTGGTTAGCAATTGATAGGATTTTTGTTTGATGAATCATTTATAACCCATATGAAATGTTCTAGAAGTTTTGAGACAATGCTAATCGTTCTTATATTTCAGCAATCATAGCAATTTTGTGGGTTCTAGGTTCTATTTGTGGTTATTTTTTATTATCTAGCTAATGGAGGCCGCAAAGGACTGTGTGAATTGCCGGGTTAATTGGAAGGCCTCATGCGAAGGAACTTGTCGCATTCCTAATTGCGAAGTAGTTGCTGTTTCATATAAATCTGAATACCCTGACCTCACCAGTGCTTGGGAAAAAATGATAAAAACTAATCAAGGAAAGGTACTCGCTATTGCAAGATTTTGCAAACTTTTCATTACCCTTTGCTGATGCTTTTGACAAATATTCAAACATTAATAACATTAGTGTATACTACTACTTATAAAAATATGCCTTAATTCTCTGTAGTATAATTCAGTTAAAAATGTATCAATTCCAGTTCTGTTCATCTGTTCAAATCTTATCTCAATTTGAAAATCAGTAGAAATCCTCCAAATTACCTGCTTTAACTCCATTCAAATGCAAACCTAATCTTTCAACTTTCTGTAGTCGATAGGCCATTAGCATTGTTACAATGATTCAAGCTCTGAACCATTTTTTTTTTCACTTTTCCTTTGTTTCTTGACAGTGAAACTATAGATAAGTGACTATCACTCCCTAAGCTATCAAACTGGTCAGTTTTATTTTATGTTGATTACTAATTAAACTCAAATCCGTTCCTAGTACTAATCAACACCGGAACAATAAATAACTTTCGTTTACAATAGCACTTTTAGGAAAAATTGAATGGGGTTTTAATTTCAAAATTGAATTTCTATTGCATTGATTTTGAGAATATTTTTTGATAATTGAATTATATGATTCAAGACTCACTGAACAGAGACACTAGATATTAAATCGCCAAAGCCCAAAAATGTTATATTTACATTTGATCATATATACAATTCTATATCAATGTCTTTTTCTAGCATGTCTAATCCTAAATAATATTGCAGTTGCAGGACAAGGAGGCGAGTGGAGTTGCGTATGCATCGTTAACTAATGAGAAAGGTTTAACCACGACGGTTGTGGTTATTGTCAAGTTCTACTACTTTGCATTTTACTATGCTCAGCAACTACGTGATAAGCTCAATGCCCGAGCACTGATTCTTCGCCGAGATGTGAATAGTTAAAATTACATTATTGTCAACAGGGAAAAGTAACCTAATATTGCAATTTAAATTTGTTTGTTTTTATAACGGTAATAGGCTAGTGAATATGGTCACCGAGGCAACCGCAAGTGTGTACGTTACGGAGTCACATTAGAAGATGCTTGCATCTCTGCTGTAATGGGAATTGAAAAAAGAGCGGTAATTAAAGTGGTTCATGTTGTTGACACCAACACTGACAATAACATAAGTTGTGATACAGTAAAAAATTAATTAATTTCATAGAATTGAATTTTTAGTTAATTAGAACTGGAAATAATTTCGTATTTAATTTCAATTACAATCACCTTTAGAACTGAACTCTACTCCCATCATTATTCAAGACTAGTTTATTAAAATAACTTAAAGCAATTGCAATAAAATACCCCAATACAGATTAAACAATTGAGTATTGATTTCATTACATATAGGATAATGCATTTGTATTAGTTGAAAACATGAAAATTTACTTGATTTCCTATCAATCCCAATAAATTCTAGTTGGAGAGTTCGGATTATCAATACGTTCGCTTAAAATGGTACTTTGCAAAAAAACACCAAAAGTTTAGGGTGGTTGCGTATTTGGATGAAAACAATAACGAACTTCCGATTTTCAAGTCAAGTATACCAAGGCCACCGAGGTTGCAGACGGAAATGCGATTAGAGGTAATCTTACTACAATTTTGTTTTTAAGTAAATTAATTAATTAATGAGTCCAAGCAAACAATGTTTATATATTCTTTAACTACGATAAATCTAATTACGGTGTACCCAATGGCGTCGAACCAATTCCGCGCAAGCGCAAACTGCAAAAAATTAGACTGGAGGAATGATAATGTGAGAAGTGGAAAATCCGTATTTTGCTTTGTCAAATGAATCCAAATTTTGAATTTTAGTTCTCTTTTGCTTTTTATAAATAAATTTGCATCGTAAATTTATTGTATCCTATGCTTAAGATTGTACAACTGGTAATGTGAAACTGTATTTAATTGTGATTTATCTACAACATATGTAAACAATGTTACCCACCGATTAACTCCTTAAGTAACCTTCAATGTAAGGGTAATTGAAAATTGAGATTTGGCGTAAGCCGTAATCAACACGTGTTGCACCTTATACGTGTGTATACACATAATTTTGGAATAGTAGAGGAGCAATGGTAAAGTTTTTTGTTCATATTGTATTCGATAAATCTATATGTATGTTTGTAACAGGGAGCCCACTACCTATTTGTTAGGATAGTGAGACTCACGCCGAGCATGCGCAAAAAAGGCATATTTCGGTCACTGCTATTGGGAAACAGCGTTGTTTTATGGGCGGATCGAGATACCCAGGCACACATAAAAGTATGCCTATGGTAAGATTCGATCTCCGGCACCTAGGGAAGAAAAACTGATGCTCTAACCTCTCGGGCAACTCCGATCCCAATTCTGCTTTTCGATAAATCTAAGCAAACTGTGAAATGTTTTTGGTGAACTACTTGGGTAGGAACTCCTTGGTTAAGAACTCGTTGGTTAAGAACTCTTTGTTTAGGAACTCCTTGATGAGACTTGCTACACTATCAATCTGTTTTGCAGATTCTCAGGATAAGATAGATTTCTCCGAGTTAGGTGCGCTTTCGCCTTTACTGTTATTTCTAGAGCGTGAACGCTTGTAGTCCTATGTCAAATTTTATCTTGGGGTGATCGAATCCAGCAAAGTTTTTATTTCTCCGTCGAGAAAACGGGTCTTGATCTCAGGTTGCCCATGATAAACATCGAGCGCATAACCACCGGTCAACTATGCCCCTTCACTTCAACAAAATTAGGGGAAATATTTAAGTTTGATGTAGTGATATTTGTATGAACATTTTTTTTCAGTACCTCCAGCTACTCAATTCGGCAAACAAATTAGCAGGAGAATTGGTAAACAACCAAAGCAGTGCTATTGCAACCAAGGCAATTATAGAAGGAAAAGGAACGTCAAAATTAATATTTTTAGAAGTATCAACCCATCATTCTACTTTTGGCTTTCATGGTAAAGAAGCGACAATTACGCCAATTCAAGGAAAGCAGCTTACTGAAAAGGAAGAGATAGCAGTGGGTAGTGCAGATCCTCTATCAACTGAGATTGAAGATGCATTTCGAAATGATGAGTTATTAAAGCAGGTAAGTTGCATTTTGCAAATTTTTAATCACCCAAAGCCAAACCGACAATAATAAGCGGATACAGAAACAGCACCAAGGTTTGCACTGTTGTGGTTTTGGACAGAGAATAATATGATATTTCGTATTAAACTAACTTTTAAGACTTTTCGTGTTTTAAAATCCGAAAAACTAATTGTAAGCTCTATCGAGTGATACTTGGTAACCTAATTCAAAATTATGCTGAAGAAATAATTGACATATTTACAGCTTGGCGAAGTATTGGTAGTTGCTGGTTCTAACGGTGGTACTAAGCTGCAAGCAAATCCGTATGTCCAATACGTTGCCCTGGGAACTGCCGTTAAAAGCAATCGATCATTGAGCTTGGTTTTCTACATTCAAATGGCATATCACGCTGCATATGAGCTACTGCTCACAAAACTTCCAAACATCAAGATGAGCTCAAATGTAAGAAACCACAATTCAACTTAAATAGGTACCATTCCTAACTTATAATTAGGCAAATAACATCAGCAAATTTTTTTGGTTACACTTTTTCGAATTTGAAAACAACTGAATATAGCACGACGAAACACGACGATTGAAATAATAACTAAACCTGATATTCGATAAATCATCTCAACATAGACTTTGATGAACATAATGTACCTTATATATATTAATTGGCCTAGCGAATTTACCTGAGAATAACCTAGTGCAGGTCTTAAACTAAATTTAAATCAAGCTTGAATGTTGGATTACCTTGTGTCACTTTAAACTAGAACATTCTGTGTACCTCAGTTAATCAATCATATATTCCTGAAAATTAAAAATGGTGTTTCATAAGAAATATGTAAAATATATAAATTATATTTATATATAACTTATATTATATAACTACATTCAACTTAAACTCTCAGACTAATATTCCTTGTACTATTTTTAGAAACACGATCTATTGAATCTTGAAAAAAAAATTTCAAATTTATGGTTTGATTTGCAACCGAAATTGCTAATAATCAAGTCACCGAGCCTTTACCCCGATGGCACATACGTCTTCTATGGAGCACGTGAGTACAATCCGTACTGCAGTTTAGGAGACACTTTTGAAGCATTTTTAAGCCAAATCATTGAAAAGAGTGAATTTGAAGACGTAAGATAACTATTGAGTTTTTGTTTACAATATCACAAAAAACACAACATTCCAATGGGCATATTCGAATATTCATGTTCTGTTCATATGATCATTGATTCTAAATGTCGTTGCCTTAAGGAAAGGCAAGTCCAGTTTAACAAGCTTTCTTGTGTCATGCCTAGAATATTTACAATAATTACAAATTTATTTATGTATTCATTTCTTAAAAACTAAAATAGTAATTATTTCGCTTTGCTTTGAACACGATAATTTGCTAAACGTATTGTTAATCTTAATTTATATATACGATATTTTATAGTTATCCTATAATATCTATTATTTGTAACTTTTGACAGTGTTCTTTGCATGTTTACAGCTACAAACAAAAGGAAAACTTGTTAAGTTTGAAGCAAAGCGTGAGGGAAATACAGAGAAACTGGTGATAGCCTTTCTACCATCCGAGATACAACCGCCAACAATAGGCAAAAGTGCGCAAAGGAATATGACTAAACAGGACTCTTGGCTTGACAAATTATTTTTCAAAAGAAAAGAATGATTTTGTAAATCAAGAAATATTCCATGTTATACAACTAATAAAAAAATAACTTCTAACAATAATTAGCTTAAGTTAGAATTAACTCTTCGAATTCGATCTAATCTTTGATGTTCTTTCTTAACGAAAATCTCAATCCTAAGTAAAATCATATCCAAACGTTCTCGCCGCATGATTATAAACTATTCAATTAGGTATTGCAATTTTTCAATCAATCAGGTTAGCTCTCATAAAGTCTCAAATCATTCCAATTTGTTTTTAGACAAAATATAAGAACTAAGAGCATTTTACAATGCCATTTGCTAACAAAAATGGTGTTGATTGCAAAAGCAACCTTTAAATTTAAAAAATATATATTAACATATACTTTTCAATTATAATAGAATTTGTATGCTAGTGATTAGACGAGCAATTATACTTTGTTTTTACTAAATTAACACGAGATAGATACATAATTCAATGTTTGTAATTCAAGCAATGATAGTGTACATAGAAATCAAATTATGCCAATCTAAATATTTCTTAAACTAAAATCGAAATCTTGAGTTACAGAGAAGTGTTCTTTTAAAATTATTCTGGTAGCTAAACTAGCACAGTCTGTTGTTTGGAGGCGTCTACCTAAAAATATAAGTTAATCATTCGTTTATTTGACATTTTGCCTAAGCCATAATCTTCACTACTTAAAGGTTACACAGGTGTATTACTAAAACAATCTATTTACAACTTAGTCTTCCTTGAGAAGACGGAAGGTTGAGTCCAGAAAATACTACATGAAATTTTACGATTTTCAGTTCACTTTCTAGGCAATTGGATATAGCTTTTATTTTAATATTTCATCACCGGCAGCTAAAGAATTAAACTAAAATTTTTGACAGAACCATTAAGGGATCCCATTTTAAAATGGGCATGGGCATTGATAATTATCCGACAGAAACAGGATTTTTTGAACCTAAAACAAAATTTGTTGAAACCGCCTCCGTTACACAAAAGAGCCTTGCTTCCCCCGATAAATTCAACCGTCCCGCCTGTTACTATAATATTTTAGTTAGCACACATTGTTGCCAACAATAAGTACTGATAAGTAGACTTGAACTACCTTCTTCCATTGAACTTGTTGTAAGAAATTGTCCGGCAAGACACGATTGTTTAGTTTTGATATGAAAACCATATTCGGCAAAATATACGTTGAGATGTTTAATGATTTCTCTGCGAATACAGCCCCTGGTTTGAAGGTGTGAAAATTATTTCAATTGTAATCATAACCAAAAACCGAAAAAAAAAGTTTTCAATCCCCGCAAAATATATTTTTTTTCAAACACGTTTCCCAGTAGTTCCTCTACTCCTTCATCGTACAGAAATTGATCACTAGATAGTACCTTTTGGGGTATTAGCGTACTGTAATTACTGTAATTAGCGTAAGCGTAATGTACTTCTACCCAATACGTATATGTTCACACGTGTGCGTGAGTGTGTCTTTTATAAATTGAACACTAAGACTTCACTATTAGTTTAAAAAATAGCTTACATTTTTTCACTTATTTTACTTGCATTTTTTTAGAATATATTTAGAACACTTTAGATTTATAATTATTTATATTAAGTGGCGCTATAATGCATGTTGAATGTGTAATACTACCGCGAAGAGTCTGCCCTGTTTTGCTAGTTTGGATGCATGTTTATCTTGTTTTTTGTTCTCTTAAGTGTGAGTGTTAAATGCGTTAGACTCTTTTGAAACATATTAAGTTTAACTAAGAATATTCTTGTAATTGCCAATTATTGAATTAAAACGGAAGGCTGAATGGTCTGAGTTTTGAACAGTTTTTTTCAATTCCTTTTAGTTTTCCTTACAATTTCCTCCATTTTTTTTTTATTCGAATTTGGTGCAAACTAGGAAAACAAACCTATCTGAGACAGTATTTTTCAGAGACCCACTTCCAGTTTCTTGGCCTGAATTTTCATTTTTTTTTTTCAATTTAATCTGGATTTAATCATGCTAAAACTAGGCTAGATTTCATTAAAAAATTTTAACTATATCATATTTTAAGATCTTCAAAAGGGCGGTAATTCAACAATGAAATAACATGAAATAAATACTTTTAATAGGCTTCGGATGAAATACCAGGAGACCTGCGGGATCATATAATCAACTGTATCAGAAATTCAAAACGTTTAGAAATCGACCAGTTGAAGGTGTTTAGATCAATAATGCCCTTAGAATCTACTATTCTACCGATTTTACAGATTGTAGTATGCAAAATAGTGGGGCCCGACTCGTAGTTTCTTCATACACTGACGACAGCGAAGAAGTCACTTTCTTCTTTTGTGCACTAATTCTAATTCCGGAGGAAGGAATTGGCGTAGTAACTCGGCTGGGTAGCCTTCGTAAAACAGACAATCAGCCAAAATCCGAAAAGGAGGCTAAACTAGAGGCTGAACTATATGGGGATTGGGCGCCATTCCCGATTGTTGAGTACTGAAAAGATGTATATTGTAATTCGGTAACAACGTTCGAGCATGGAGATCAGTCATATCGACTCAAATGGTTATGGTCTTTAAGGAATGAGAACTTGATCGGTATATTTGTTTGTGTTCCGACCGACTTTAACAGTCAGCTACAGTATATTTTTGCCGTTGGATACTATCGACATGGTGAACCAGTTTTTCAAAATCATTCGACAAACGGTTCGCTAGCCGAAACAGAGGCCAAAGTTGCAGAATGCTTAGCCGATGTCCACCCTTTTCTAAATTCCAAGTGGCTAACAAGTGAAGGTTTAAAAGAAGCCTATGGCGAAAACTATGATTCTACAATTTTGCAACCGGCTGGCCTTGCAGCGAAGCAAATTGGCTTAGCGGAGAAGAATTATGATGAGTTGAAGGTACATGAGTTCAAGGTTGTGAGCTCAGCAAAAGGTAGTACGAGTCTTGCAGGGATATTTTACACGGAAGACAAGTCTTTCCTAAAGTCTCATATATTGGTTGACGGGAACTTTACCAAAAGTCCAGGCGACCAATGCGACGCTTTCCTACGACATTATTAAACTATGTCCTTTTCACCAGAAATATTGTCAGAAGGTGGTTGGACTTGGCCATGGAATTACGAGAATGCATACAATTGTCCTCAACAATTTTCCAAGTATTTCTTGAGCATACAGAACCTAGCACCATTTTCATTGGCTTCTGATGACTCGATTTACCTTCAGAAGGCAAAAAACTGAAAGCAGAGTTCTAGAAAGTGTTGTATTTGAGTTCAAGACCAAATTGTTTGTAGTCATCATAGATCATTCGCCACGAGCAAAAGTGGCACACGTTGGAGGATTGAGATACGCAAAAGACATTGAAGTAGATGAAAGAAAGATTATTCAGAGCTCGGTAATTATATTTTGGATATTTAGCTAGTTTTTGTTTGACCCCAAGTCACCTCCTTGAAGGTCAAGGTCAATCATGGCATTCTATGACAATTTGAGAAATGAGCTGCACAAAAGTCATTCCTCGTATAAACGCGAACAACTTTTGTAAATGACACTTTCCCCTGTGGTTCCTTAATGTCTTCCAAAATGGCCTTTCAAGGTCAAGCCCTACTTTTGCACAGAACAAAAAGATATGATGGTTCCGATTATCCCAGAGTCTCCTTTCACCCCGAAATGACCCCTTGGCTGAAAGTTGGCCTTTCAAAGTCAAACCCTACTTTTGGAATAAAGGTTAAGATTATCCGATGATCCTAAACGCTCCCTTTACTCTCAAAAGGCAGTTTTTGTTCAGTTAATTGTAAAAAAAAATATTTCTAATGTCTTCAATCTAATTTGTATACTTCCGCTTCATGAAGCACCGATTTACCATTTTTTGAAAAAAAAAAAATTTAAAAAAAAAGAGTTTCAGCTAATTAAAAGTAATAGTTAGATTCAGCATAAATTTAAACCCATAATTCATTGTAAAGCTCTATTTCCCAAAATTAAGTAAATTAATCTTTAATTAAATTGAACCAATTAGGAACCACTTTTCATCTATTTCAATGTCATAGTTAGGTTAAGCGTACATAAAAATCCCATATACAAATTTTACAAACAGTTAAATTTTACAAATTGTCAATTGCAATTAACTAATTCAAAAACCGTTTTTGAGTTTTCTAATGTCATGGTTAGGTTTAGCTTAGCATGAAAACTCCCGATTGCATGTAAGACTCATTTCACAACAGTTCATTTTTACTAATTGCTAATTACAATTAACTAATTATGAATCGTTTTTGGGCTATTTAAATGTCAATGCTTCAGAATATCTAGAAACGAAATTTAATTTAATTTTGTTGATTTGAATTCTTTAATCATCCAATTAAATTTAAAAGAATACGACTGTGAGAATTTGACAGATTTGAATTTAAGAGGGGAAAAGTTCCTCTACCCTTCCCTCTCCCCTCCCTCAGCGCTTGCCTCTTTTCTGGCATATGCGCTGTGTTGCTTGACCACGGCTCACTCACCAAATGGGATTATATATATATATATATATATATATATATATATATATATATATATATATATATATAAAAGATAACAAAACGTTGTATAGTAAACAATTCGATTGATCCGCCCTATAAAAAAGTGCCATAAGACGAACAGCGTTCATGGTCTCGGGATAAACAGGCGAGATAAATGAACTCTGTTAGGAGATGACGTATTTCTACTGCTTGCTTACTGGACAATCTGCATAAACAGATCGATAGCATAAGCGCGCAAGTTCAACCAAGGAGTTCCTTACGCAAGAATCCTCCTAACTCTCTCCGTTAATCTCTTTCCGGCACATGAACTCGATTGGTTGCTTTGACAAGCGTTATGCTGACTCTAATAAGGTGCGGAGACAAAAGGGGGCCTTTGGCAGTGTTTCTTGTGGAGTTAATGCAATGGGCCCGATTAAGGCCTGAGCAGTGTGTTGGCTGGTATTCTCCGGTCGTTAAATGTAAAAATATCCTAGGATAATTGGGGATCATCCATGGGCTTCAACTTTTTGGGATTCGCAGCCCTTTTTTGACGAAATCCATAGGAGAAAAAGTGGCGGCGAAGGGTAAAACTTTTATCCTCCAACCGAGCAGGATTTTGAGTGGAATCCAGGAAATTTTAGGCAAAAACAACAGCGGCAAATGCCAAAACTCAGGGTATTTTAAAATTTTCTGTTATTCTCTGAAGGCGCGAAAACTATTATTTCAAAGTCAATTAGAATTTTCAATATATATTGGTTATCTCCGGTCGGAGATAATTGTTGTGATACTCAATACAAAGTACAACGTTACTTTATAACTTTTCATACCTGAGACGGCAACCACTGATAGAGAATAAGATTTACACTGAAATTCATAAGTAGCTCCCAGGTAAGGTTCTGACAACTCCCAAATTGACTAAGTTCTAACTAATAGAATGCTAATCACTGTTCTTTTTACCAGATGACAATCTGTTCGTATACTACGCTATATGAATGACCTTGATTGTTCTTGTTCCTACGTATGAATGAAAAGCTATGAAAAAGCTCATATGGTTACAACTGTTTGCAGGTGACAATCCGAGCGGATATAGGACAACATTAGTAGCAGTGAGAGGCGCGCTTTCTACTAATCAAGAAGTTGTTTTTATTTTTTAGAAGTCCTCCATGATCGGGGGTGCCGTGTATAGGCTTGGGATCGTGTCAGGGAGGGTCAGAGGCACAGGAGATACACATCCACAGTTCCAGCACTTCCACCGAGGAGCGCTATCTACTACAAATGACTACCCCTACTCTAGGCTCCACTTTCCTTGACTTATGTTTGTACTAACGTTCCAGGGTGGCCTGGACATTGGCTCAGTTTCCTACTGTCCAATTCCGGTCGGAGTTCTTTAAATAGTTTAATTTAAACTAACTTTGAAATATAAAAGACTCTGTTAGATATTGTTTACATATTTCTTTTTGTGTATTCCCGCCCGGGACCTCCGCATAACTCGAAAGTTTTATAGAAAGCGGATAATGTGGAGCATGTAACTAGAGTTTTTAAATCAGGAAGTCGCTCGAATTTCGAGTAACCGAGGCGGTGCGGAAAATACCAAAAACTTAAAACTGGATTTCAAACCCAATCGGTTTCATCGAAACTGAGGTTTTGAAAACCAGTGAGTTTACTCACCAAATTGGGAAAATGCGGAGAATACCATCCTGAGTGTGAGTAGAAATACCCACTCCATTAACATACATGAGGTTCTCTGGCTATTTGCTATTATGAATTACTTTATTTTGTGTTTGGCGAACAAAATTAAATAAAATTAGTTTTTACCGACAAAAAATGAAGCTTTTTTTGCCTTTGGTGCTAGTATTGTGCGAATACATGGCTAGATGGCAATACTATTCAAAATGTTCGCCTGGGACAAAAGAGTGCCATCTGGGAAAGAGGAAATAGTATGCTTGAAATTTTTTTTATTTTTATTATTTTGCACTTAAACCATGCGTTTTAAACCATGTTAACTGCATATTGCTGCCTTGTAGTTGTTGGAATTGAGATTTTACCATGTGCTAATACATATTAACTAAACCCAATACTGTTACTGGCTTAACATTAGCAACGTAATAATTTACTTTTAAACTACAACAAAATTTAATTAAACTTAAAAACAATTAGGTAAAGCGTTGGTTACAAGAGAAAATACTTTTAGAAAAACAGAGTTGACGTTCTTACCGAGCGTCAATAATTAAACCACATGAATTCTATAGATGAATAAAATTTAAACGTGAAAGATGTGCCTACCAACTTCTTTGGATTTTAATTAGTTGCAGTGAAATAGTAACATTTATTGAAACGCTTAAAATTCTAAACTGTTCATGGTGTGTTCAAAGATTCAAAGCTGAGTGGAGAATAGCACTAGCAATAGCAGGGTTTTGCCCCATGGACTCAATTATTTAACAAATCCCAACTTCTTATACTTCTGAATTAAAGCAGCTATTTGACAACTAACCAAAAAGTGCTTATTGAAAAATAACTTGGCGAGGTTGGCCTAGTGGTCGAAGCTTCAGTCTCTCTCAACTAGCCAAGTATGAGGGCGGGGGTTGCAATCCCCTGATCAGTCACAATGAAGTCTTCACTGTTGGCTCTGTCCGTTAAGGAAATACTTTGCCTCTGAAATTGTGTATGCTTGTATTTCCAGGATTAAAATACACAGTCAGAGGATATGCAAATTGTCCGATAAGGTTTCCCAACGCTTTTGAGGGAAACCTAAAGACCCCTCATTTGCATAGAGTCACGTGCGGATATCAGGCAAAAAATACGGCAGTACCTCATGGCAGGTTTTTGTCCTTGCTTTGTGGACTAGGCCCGTAAAACAGCAATGTTACGGATAATATGTTGCGCCTGCTTGATCTTCGACAGCATCTGTGCTAATGAGTTCCTTGCCGAAAATATCCCTACTCTCTCATCTACATTGTTGACCATCCGCTCTGCGGCAATGTCAAAATAAAGCTCCTTAAATATACCTATATACCTTATAACTTATACTTTTATTTCCATTTACAGAATGCCTTAGCAATTGGTTCTGTCCTGCCTTGCTTTGATTTTACTCATTTTCAACTCTTATGGACCTTAAGTGTAATGAGTAATTAGTAGTTGAATATTTTATGTAGCCATCAGTAGAGCTCAGCAAAAATTCTAAATTTTAGCAAAACAATTTAGATGGGGCTTTATTAAGACGTATTGAGAAAAATTGTTTTTCAAACTAGTTTCTTTTTTAACATAAAATAGAATTTTGCCCTCAAAGCGTCATTGTCTAGAGAGAGAGAGATAAAACGTTGTTGAGGAATTACCAACTAGATAAATGTTCAAAGGTTGCCGAAAAAGAATACGTGCGGACGAGTTGCTCAGTTGTACTCAATTTTTCTTTTTCTCAACCTTAAACCTAACCTAGTTGTTAATCAGGCATGTTAATTAGACCATGCTGAAAATGCTAAATGAGTTCAGAAGTGATTTTTAAAGGGAAAACCTAAACACTTTTGTCGACAATTTGCCGTAAGGTAGTAATTGTTCAGGAATGTATTGTATTCGCCTTATTGTGAAGACAGGTTGCACAACGTTTAAAATATCTTCGTTAATACTTTGCCACCGCAATTTGTAGTTGTTTATACTAATTTAGTTATAATTTTATTGATTTGCAATTATCAACATAGTTCAGTTTAATTAGTAATTAGTAGCCAAAAGCTTCACGTAGCTTGCAGTATAGCTCAGCTCAATTATAAAAGTTGAGCAAAACAATTTTACTTGAGTTTAGTAAGGCGCATTGAAAAGGAAAAATTGTTTTCCAACTAGTGTTCATATGAAAGTAAATTCGCATTTTGCCCTCAAAGCGTCATTGTCTAGAGAGAGTTAAAACGTTGTTGAGAATTTAGCAACGACATAAATGTTCAAGGGTCAACCAAATAATTGCCATCGAGTTGCTCGATTGTACAATGTTCTTGTATAAGTAACCTCGAAGTTTGTTAAGGCATCCCAATTTGACCATGATGAAAATTCTACTTGAATTTCGCAGTTATCTCTGAAACAGCCACTAAAATGTTGTAATTTCAGCAGATAGCTGCGAAGGTAATAATAGTTGATGTATATTTTGCATTAGCCATAATATATTGCGTCTGAGAAAACACTTTGCATGGTGAGAGGAATATTTTCGTTGACACATTGCCTCGGCAATTGTACTTGTCTATAATACCCTGAAATGCAACAATCCAAATTCTTAAGTTTAATGAGTAAATAGTAAAACAATTATTTTACGCAGTCAGCAGTAAATCTCAGTTAAACTTTAAAATTTTAGCAATACAATTTTACTGGGGTTTAATAAGACGTATTGAAAAAGAAAAATTGCGTTTTTTAACTAGTGTCTTTTTGAACATAAATTCGAATTTTGCCCTCAACGCGTCATTAGCTAGATAGCTAGGGAGAGTTAAAACTTTATTAAAAATTGATCAATTGGATAAATATTTAAATGCTGCCAAATGAAGATAATAGTTTAAGTTATATCGAGCTGCTCACTTGTTATTGGATTTCTGCATTGGAAACGTGTACATTTTACAAAAATGTTAACGTATAACACCTTTACTGTTTTCGTGTTGCTGAGTCTCGTTTTAGCAGTAGCTGCTTTGGTAAGAAACAATTTACTTGAAATTCTACTCTTTGCTAATTGTCGTAATAGTTTACCAAAAATTGAAATTGCTCTCAAATAATTAAGGGAATTTACTTTAACGGTGACAGTATACTCTCACCTTGAAGACAGTGTAGTGCAACCTACGGGACAGTTTAGTGCCACCTATGGTCACGTGGTCTGACTAAGTTAAGAGAACTCGAACCGCGTCGTTTTTTTAACCATGTTTTAATATTACAATAATTGGTAACAGGTTTTAGTACTCATAAAATCATTTATCCGCTTTTCTATCACCTGACAAGTTGACACAGTGCAGTTCCTTAGATTAAATTTCCCCAACCTTAAAGTAACTTTTGTATACAAGTCTGTCAAAAATAAACTATGATAACGGGAATAGTGAACTCGCCAATTAAGTTAGAACGAAATATATAAAAACTTAATTTAAATAAATTATAATGTAACTAAATTAAAAGATGTTTTTGTATTTTAGCAGTCGTAGAAGGTTTCAAATTTTAATGCACGTGGCACAATTTTTTTGTAAATGCTTTGTCTCTCAAACTAAAATCAACAAGTTCAAATTCGGAAGCTAATAATGAGGCATAATTCAAATAATGGAATGACCATACATGACCACAAAGTAGATTTCTGAGAATGTAGCACATAATTTTAATTAGCGATACATTTTCTAGGAATGGCAAGATGTACAACCAGGAGACAAGATGTGGAGTAGAATTGTCAAATGTATGTTAAGATTGGATCGCTTAGAAATCTGCCACTACCAAAGTGCTTCAGCACCATCTAGTGATGATACTATTATACCTACGTCAATCGCAACTGTCGACGAAAAGAAGGGACATCAAATTGTAGTTTTCTCTGAAGACTATTATGGCTCTGTGATACATTTCTTTGCCGCCATGACATTTACCGATAAAATAGACTCTGTTAATAGGCTGGGAAATCCGTACCGTGCTGATGGAAGATCCAAAAATGAAAATGAGGCTAAAGATGACGCAGAACTGTACGTCCTCTGGGCACCTTTCCCTTTTCAAGAGAATTGGAAATCAGTTGGTAGTGTACAGCAGTGGGGAAATGCTGCTATGCAGGTTCACGATGGACACAACTTTAAGGTCAAGTGGTACTGGATCCCTACCAATCGTCCTATGATAGTCATATACGCCAAAGTGTCTGAAACTGAGAAAACAACGGAAGTAAATGTACCTACCTACCTTTATGTTATAGGGCATGGTTTACATACGAGTAAACGTAAGGTACTCAAGGTTTCCAAACCAGGTAGAATAGGTGCAATCGAATCGAGCCTTGCCAGGACCCTAATTGAGCCATTCTTTAACTCTGATTGAATAACAATGGACGAAATGGTACAGAACTATGGCAACGGAATGGATAGGCGAAGGAGTATCATTCGTGGGAGTATGTTTTCATTTGTGTCTGGCATGAAAGATACTACAGTGAGTCATGCCAGAGTGTGGACCGTTGACAAATATTGTGACTGCATGGCCGTGCTCTTCTACAATACGAAAAATGCAAATTATATAATGGCAATTGGGAAGGGTTATATTGCCGAGCTTACCTTCTGGAAGATTTTCCAAGACATTAATGAGCGTGACGCGATATTAGAAACTTACTATTCACTAACTTTTGCACCAGAAGTGCTCACAGAAGAGAGAGGTTGGCTTTCGCCCTGGGTATATGAGAAGGAAAAGAAATTGGGAGAAATGAATTTTAGCAATTTCGAGGCCGAAATTAGAGAAAACGCACCATTTACTATACCACCAGAAGACAAAATATATTTGCAAAAAGTTCGGGAAGAAACTTTTAGCAACTTGCCTACACTCACAACTATTTATGGATTTAAGGGAGCGTACTTCGCCGTACTTTTTAAAAGCGAACAAGGTGCATGGTTATTGGCTTCGGTTGGAGGACTACGATTTGCCAAAGACATTGAAGCGGATGCAAATTCCTGTGCAGCACGAGAATTTAGCGAAAATGTATGAATTTTTAACATATATCTATAAAACCAATTTTTTTTTATAGCCGTACTTCCTTGTACGTTGTAAGTTGTAAATGTAAGTTCTCGAAGTGGTGACGCATAAAGTCACTCATTCTCCGATTTCCCATAGTTGCATAAGAAGGACCTACCGAGGAAGCCCTACTTCCTGAGTCTTGCAAAGTCCTCTTAGTTTTTAACTAGGTTTTCTTGCTCAAAATACGACCGGGAACGTAGGAGTACCGCGAAACAGTACTCCGTTGCGTATAACAATAAAATAGGCTCCAGAAATGTAAAGTAAAACCCTCGTGTTTAGGAAGGACCTTTTTGGCCAGTAGATTATAATATTGCATGTTCCAATATCAATAATATCGAATTCTTTTATTTACGGTAGAATTTGAAATTCTTTAATGAGTGGGTGGAACCGAGACTGTGCGCCATATTTGACGACATCAAGCAAATACTGATTGACGTTTCGATGGCATGGGACGTTATGCCAAAAGAAAGTGACCAATGGCTACATAGTCATGGACAGACTCATGCACCTCTTCGCAGCAGAAACATTTCCGAACCTACCACAATTTACAGCCTTGTGTGCTTTTTTGAAGACGAGCCTATAACTCAAGCGGATTCATGTAGACGCCAATACTTTCACGTACTGATTCAAGTGATAAATAACAGATTGGAATTAGGGGTTCCTGGATTTGGGATCTATACTGCGCCCAGAGATATCAACGAATATCATATTGCTTTTTCCAAATACCTACGAACGTTCCATGATAGAGCAATTTCAATTTCGAGACTTGAATATGAAGTAAATTTACTTTAGTTTAAAGTTTCATTATGCACGACAACAATCCAGTATCCCTCTCACTGATGACAATACAATTGGGCCATTATTAAATGGAATAAAAATTAATTAATTGAAAAAAAAACTTTAGTTGTAGAATGTGGGTCGTTGTATCCATACCATGTAAGTTTTATTTGACAAATTATGATAGATGCAAATTAAATTGAAGAATTGCAATTTAATTAATTTAAATAAACCGTGGTGAAACGGTCAACGAAGGAGCGGAACTAAGAACATTAGAAATTAGAGAATTAATAAAATTATTAGAACAAAAAATAGAACTTTCGGTCTAAATTTAGCACCTGAGACAATCTGTGGCATTATCTCACTTTCTGTGATTTTGAGGTCAAGGTGTCATTTCTAGGCCAAGGAAGATTCTGGGGTTATCATACATCATAACTTTTTGTTTCATGAAAAAGTAAAAATTTGACCATGAAAGGTAATTTTGGAGTCAAGGGTTCATTTTATGTTCAAGGGGGTCACGGTGGTCATTGAAAACATCTTAAACTTTTGTTTCATGCAAACGTAGGTTTTGACCTTGAGAAGTCACTTTGAGGTCAAGGGGTCATCATAGGGTCAAAGCGGTTACAGGGGTCGTCGAAAACATCATAACTTTTTGTTTCATGCAAAACTAGAGTTTGACCTTAAAGGGTGATTTTGAGGTGAAGGGGTCACTTCCAAGGAAAGGGGGGCCCTACAATTATCGGCACCATCATAACTTTCGTCTCATGCAACACTAGACTTTGACCTTGAAAGGTCATTTTGAGGTCAAGGAGTCATTTCCAAGGAAAGGGGGGTTTAGGATAATTGGGCCCTACAATTATCGGCACCATCATAACTTTTCGTTTCATGCGAAACTAGAGTTTGACCATGAAAGGTCATTTTGAGGTCAAGGGGTCATCATAGGGTAAAAGCGGTTACAGGGGTCATCGAAAACATCAAAACTTTTTGTTTCATGCAAAACTAGAGTTTGACTTTAAAAGGTGATTTTGAGGTGAAGGGGTCATTTCCGAGCAGGGTTCGAAAATTACTATCATTTATCCAAAAATTAAATAAATTACGTCACATACGTAAATTACGTAATTTGTGTCATATATGTAATATTACATAAATTACATAAATGACGTTATTTATGTCAGTAACGTAATTTTCGAATGTATGCTAGCAACAAAGAGCAAGAGATACTTTTTGTAACGGAATAAGCGGAACAAACGGAA
>VYYI01000549.1:0-29408 GCA_021029175.1 Bilobella aurantiaca
GTTCCATGGTTGGTACATTTCCGGTCATACTACGGGCTTATCTTGCTAGGTACTTTTTTCTAATTTGCATTGGAGAATTTAATGCAAATACTGCTAAACACACTTGAAAATTAGTTAAACACCATGAGTAGGACAACAAGTAATTCTCACTACCAGTTACTCCAAGTTACATATTTCGTGCGGCGCATATTACTATTATATATATATATATAAACATATATATATATGGCCCTATTTTTTAGGAATCTGCTTTATTGAAATACAGTTGCATTATGTGACAAATCATCATGTCGTACGGGCATGTAATTTAGAATAAGTTTACTTAATCTTCTTTGCAAAAAACTAGTACTGATTTAAAGCCGAATACAGTAACATTAAATACCTCACCTTCTATGACTTTAAATGACTCAAAGATCTTTTCCAACAGTAGAAACTTCTGATCGTAAAATACAAATGTAAATGAAAACATAAAATTTATCCCACAACACAACAAGTAAATAGATTGTGCAATAAATAAAGGCAAAGTTTGACTGTGGAGAGTTGTTGTGAAACGTATTGCAGAAATAATAAAATTTGGCACTACGAAACCAAAAACGCTGATCCAATACCGGGCTGACTTTGAGAGAATATAGGCGTTTCTTTCGCTGTCCCACAAATATGGGGCTTGGCCACATTTAAATGCAATCGTATTTAGGATATTTAATACAGTAGATAAGGGAGTCTCCATTAGTGTGATATTCAAAAGATTTTTAGTTCACCAGTCTTGAATTGTTAACAGAACGGATTTGCAAAGTTTTGCCGAAATTTTTTAGAAAAATTGAAAATGATGGACTTGAAAGCCCAGCTGAAGCCACTGCTTTCAATTTCTCTAATTGTCAATCAAACTTAGTCCATGATTCTATTACTAAAATTAAAAACAATAAAATGAAATTTTAACCATGAATTTCATAAATGTTGAACCATTTGAAATTGAAATGGATATGATGTGTCCCTTTTTACGGGAATATCAAATGTAGTGACTTTCAATTAAGGGCTTTGAGAATTTTAACTACATAGAAGTATTGATCATGACTTTTTTAATTTATCCAAACAGTAGTTCAAACCAGTCCTATTTCTCAAAAATTTGCCGTTTTTGTATGTTGTAGTTGGAAATAACGGCGATCAAGCAATGCGTTTTATGAGCTAAGACGTATGCAAAAATTTGAAAGTTCCAGCAGCTTAAGACTAAAATTAACTGGTCTGATTGATTCAAGTTAACGTTTTAATACCACAAAGTATTTAATAAAGCGCTACATTTGAGGTTAACTTTTATTAATTTGAACTAAACCCTATTGAAGTCACTGGTGAGGCAATGTTGAAAATGGCAAAATTGTTTAAGTATATTATAATTATAGCAGAGTTGTGTACGGTGTTCTCTTGAACACAAAGTTGGCTAAAATATTTTAATAATTTCTAAGTTACACTGTTAATGCAACCCAATAATTTAATATTAAACTCACATCTTGTATATTCACGGAAATTTCGACAAGAAGCTCTTGTATGACGCTAATTGTCAGAAGTGTTATTAGCGTACTCTGAAACAGAAATCTCTGAAAACTTTCAATTTATGGTCTTAATTATCGCTTAAAAATTCTTTAAGTTAAGAAGTTCTTAAATTTTTAGACTATATGTATATTACTCTAAAAATACACATGACACTTGTTTCTAGGCGACATTTAAAAAACAATTGTGTATTTATATTCCATCACAATTTTCCTATTTGGATTTGTTGTTTTGTCAAGATTAATCTGAAAGTTTGCAAAATATATTCTACCAAAATATAAGTTTTGTTAATAACGGTAATTTAAAATGTAGACGCTTCTATTTAAAAACAAAATAATTTCATACCATAATGTGAATGGTTTTGAGTTAAATTTAGTTGTGTATAAATATTTTTTTCCGTACGCAACGTTATTAACAAGAGTACGCATATTAAACTTAAGAAAATTTTGAAAAAGCATCCTCTTATTGTGGCCCATCGTAAGCGCTGGTTGGAGTGGGATTCTGGGGATCACAAGATTTGATCCCCAGAAGCCAGGTTCAACAACTTCAGTACACAACATATGTGAGAATGTAATAAATTCAGAAAGAAAATGTTACGCAAGTTCTGTAAAACCGTACCTACAAATTAACTTTTTTGCGAAACATCGTAAAAAAAATGATTATTTTCTTGTTTCAAACCATTAGTCATAGGTATTAGACTGCGAAATAAACACGTTGTTAAAGATAGAAAACAGAATGTTTGAACATAGTTGTCGAAAAGGTTTTATTTATCAGAAACTCAGTTTCATCGACTGGATTGCAGCAGCATACGATGGAGGCTCATCGTCAATAACTGAAACGACGGAAAACTATATATATCGTACGTAAAAGTTTATAAAAGTTAGCTTTAGTTGACACATTTTGAAGTTTTAAACTCAAGTTGAGTTTAAAACTTTATTACTATTTATTTATATTTTATTTATATATTTATTTATATTTTTATTATATATATTATTTTATTATTTATTTATACTATTACTTTATTTATGATTTTATTACCTTCGACAAATTTATTCTCAATTGATGTGTACGAAGGTAAAGATGAAATAGATCCTCCTAAAAATTTGATAATTTGTTTCTACAAAAGATTGTTACTCAAATTTATACACTTATTTGTCAATGCACTCCTTTGGCCACTGATGCAATTTGTATTGTTTGTATGATTACAATCATAATGCAAAGATAGTAAACATTGGCGCAATTTTGTACTGTAAGTACTCTGCATTGCAATAGAAATCAGACCCCCGCAAATGTTTTCAATAGTAATTTTTCCCTTTTATGAGCTATATGCAGCTAAGCCAATTGCTTATGTAATGCTCCGTACAGATTTTAAAATATAGTAAATTCTTTGCAATCAATATGCACTGAAAAATCACAACAAGTGGTGGTATTGAATCTCTGATAGCAGCGTTCACGTCAGTAAATTTGGTCTCATTATAGGTTCTGAAACAGACGGTTATGTATTTTGAATCTCTTACGTCTTTGGTCAGCTTTCGAAATACGCAGTGATTGGTTGTGTTGTAGTGCTGCTCTAGTGGGCAGTGATGCAAAGTTGTTTGTAAGAGTGTATTTTCTCGGTGCTTGCAAAAAGACACAGTCATTGACTTTTGTGGTTCCAATTAGTATTTCTGCTTCTCCCTTTGCGTTACCCATGTCTCCAGATGTCAGGAGTGTTACCTTAGAAACGACGATCAAAAACAAATTTAACATAACTGAAAACAATTTGTTTCTTGTAAAACTAAAAATTTTATATTTTGTGCTGCTATCTAGTAATAAATACTGACTTTCAATTTGTAAGTGAGAGATATGCTTTGTCCTTTTATGCTAATTGGAACTCCTTCTGGGATCAGTAGCGCATCTTCAAAACTGACGAATGACTTTGCCGGAACCACTCCTTTTGAAATATTTGTCATTGTTTTTGAACTGTGTCTTGTCATTTTCGGATGGCAGTATTTTGTTTCCTGAATTCCATTTGCAATTATTGTTTGTTTTTTAAATCTGAAAAATTGTAGATGCACATGTGGATGCACTCATGTACCTGAACGAGTTTGATACAAGTGTCTTCAATGAGTTGACTAGATCCATTGTTGACTTCTAATTTGAAGGGTATGCATTCTGTTGTACTGAACCCCTTTTTCCGTAATTTTAGATTGAAGGCAATGGGACAAGGGTTACGGGAAGTGATTGTCCATGATCCAAACGCATTGTTGCGAGTGACAGACAGGGGCTGACTTAGGTTTCGTACGACTCTTAAATCAAACTTTGGTTCTACCACAATGCTTTCACCGTACTTGATTAGGTAACTTAAGTCCAATTCCTCTAGGTTTTGCCCAACTGTAATGCGCCTGCCACTGAGAATGGGTTCAACGTAGTAGCGAATAGAGCCAAATTGACCCGTAAATGTAGGCGGTAGCGTCTGAGGCAGTACGAGCAAAAAATTATACCAGTATTCGGACCGTTCTAAGAAAGAAGTTCAATTATTAAATAGGCAAATAGTAACCAATTAAATTGATTTTATCAATAAGAATCCACAACACCGTAAGTACTACGTAAAATTTTTAATTGCAAAGTTCATTTTTCAGAGCAAATCTAGACTTAGTAAGGAAAGAAGCTCATCTTTAATTAGAATTGAAGAGTTATACTTTTAGGGTGACACTCATGTCTATAATAATAAAAAAATGGCGTTTTTCAATAATAGGTTTAGGTTTATATTATTATACCTTTGGAAACAAATAGCACAGCAGTTTTCTCCACAACCAAGTTTACTATCGAAGAAGAGATATTATCTCCAAAGTCGATATTCTCGCACCCAATTATTCTCACCCTGAGTCCTAAATCAATTGAAGTAACTATTCTCTTTGGTTTGATATGTTAAGTTTACGGTGTTGACAAAGCACCATGGGGTCATCTGGTAGATGCTAGATTTTCACTTAAAGAACCCTTTCCATGCTTAATTTAAATTATAGTTGCTCATACAGAAGAAGATTGGAAATTTAAATTAGACCCTTAGAAATTTGAAATTTAGTACAAAGGCCACTTTCGTGATTAGAACTGAATTTTTAGGCTTTAAATTTTATTTTGAAAGACAAGTTACCTCTAATATTATGTATCTATTAAATAATTATGAAAAGCTTTATTTACATTAATTGTTAATTACTAAAGTTAACAACTTACTTCTAATTGGTGCGCGGTTGAGTATTTTAAAACAAATTATCCCACTCACGATTTCTCCTGGATAGAATATCCTCGACTCGCGGTTGAACTTGCATGAATAGTAAATTTCATTTTGCCTTATGTTTACTGGACTCAGCATTGTTACTTTGTAAGAAGATTGTGAACAGTCAGCTTCTAATTTACAAATTTTTTTTTGTTTTAGCTCACTAAATATTCTGTTTTTTTTTAAATTTGGAGTTTGTTGGTTGTGGTTTTTCTAATGTTTGAATTTCGTGTTGAAGACTTTTAAGCTCAAAAATAGAGCATTATTGATCTCTTTTCGAATTACGTGGGAGTGAAACTTCTAACACGAATCCAGATGTATAGCTTGGCAATGACTCATAGGAGAAAGCGAGTTGCAGCAAAAACCAACTGCATGCTCAATATAATTCAACATAATCAAAAGACGTCAAACACAAGAATAAACTACACGTACGCCTAGCCATAACCTTCATTTTGTGTAATGTCACCTAGTATTAAGTTCAGGAGCAATTTACCTAGCACAGTGCCACCTGCGGGCTATATCAGATTTGATTTATTTAATTTATAATTTATAGGACGAGGAAAACTTCTAGTGTGGAAGTTGTTTCGATTTTCAATACATCAATCAACATATAATTAATCTTAACAGCACAGATTTGCAAAGTTCTGAAGAAATTTATTAGAATAATTGAAAATGATGGGTTTGAAAGCCCCGCTGAAGCCACTGTTTTTAATTTCTCTAATTGTCGATCAAATTTAGTCCATAGTTCTATTACTAAAATTGAAAACATTGCAATGAAATTTTAACCATAGGTTTTATAAATTGTAAAGTATTTGAAATTGAAATGAATGTGCCCTTTTTTAGGGGTATATCAAATGTATAGTGAATTTCAATTAAGGGCTTTGATAAATTTAACTACATAAAAGTATTGAACATGACTTTTTTAATTTACCCAAACAGTAGTTCAAACCAGTCCTATTTCTAAAAAATTTGCCGTTTTTGTATGTTGGAGTTGCAATTAACGGCGATCAAGCAATGCGTTTTATGAGCTAAGTCGTATGCAAAAATTTGAAAGTTCCACAAATTAATTATGATTGATTCAAATTAATGTTTTAATACCACACAGTATTGAATAAAGCGCTACATTTGAGATTAACTTTTATAAAATTGAACTAAAACCTATTGAAGTCACTGCTGAGGCAATGGTGAAAATGGTAAAATTGTTTAAATATATTATAATTATACCAGAGTTGTATAGGGTGCTCTCTTGAACACAAAGTTGGCTAAAACTATTTTAATAATTTATAAATTACACTGTTAATGCAACCCAAAAATTAATATTAAACTCACATCATGTATATTCACAAGGAAATTATCGCTTAAAAATTCTTTAAGTTAAGAGGTTCTCAAAATTTTACACTATTTGTATATAACTCTAAAAACACACATGACACTTGTTGCTAGGCGACATTTAAAAAACAATTGTATATTTATATTCCATCACAATTTTTCTATTTGGATTTGTTGTTTCGTCAAGATTAATCAGAAAGTTTGCAAAATCTATTCTACCAAAATATAAGTTTTGTTAAACAACTCTAACGTAAAATGTAGACGTTCTATTTAAAAACAAAATAATTTTATACCATAATGTGAATGGTTTTGAGTTGATTAAATTTATTTGAGTACAAATATTTTTTCCGTGAGCATAACGCCCTTAATTGACTAGTAAATCACCTTCGAAATAATTTTAATGCTACTTTCATCAGTAAAATAACCAAAAACTCCGTTAAATTTTCAACAGCAAAAGAGACGTCAAATATTTAGTCATGAGCTTCCTCAGTGAGTTTCTAATCCTTTTGGATTTATAGTTCACATCCCCAAGGGCGGAGTACGTGACCATCATAAAAACGGTTACCACAATCACGACAAGTGCTGATGCCAGAGTCGTGCAAATAAATAAAAACCTATGCCAAAAACCTATTCGGCGACTCATTTTGCTTGAAGCAAGCAACACATGCTCATCTTCAGCTCAAATCAAGCACGATTTGCAGCTTGAAGTGTCGCCGACGAACGTACGCAAAGTTATTAACAAGAGTACACATATTAAACTTAAACTTTTTTTGAAAAAGCCCCCTCTTACGGTGGCCCATCGTAAGCGCCGGTTGGAGTGGAATTCTGGGTATCACAAGATTTGATCCCCAGAAGCCATTGGAAAGTAACAAACGTCCTAGCCAGCTGGATGAAGCACATTGATTAGTAAAAACTGGTTTCTTGTTAGTATTCCTGATCAATCTTATTAGAGACAAGAAATGAACTGCTTTTTCAAAGCCAAAAAAGCCCGTCCGAGGACAGCAGCAGCCTCTGCGGAACTCCATTGACATATCTTCGACTTTGCTGCCGTTGGATAATTTGCGCACACATAAATTGGATCGGACTAGGCAAGCTAGTTTCAAACAAAATTTGTCTCTGTTCTCATATAATCAAACCCAAACTTGACCCATGCAATTGACATTAATAGTATACCAATATTATTTAATCACTTTCTTAACAATTTTTTGGCCGTTCACTTTCAGAATGATTGAATATATTGGTAATACTTGTTCAACATTCAACAAGATAATCTAATTTTTCATTTGATTATGCCGATCTCTAAAACAGATAAGGCTCACACACCTAAAACCAAACAAAATTAACACAACTAACAAAAATGGCAGATGTCGCAGGTATTTTATGTAGTTATTTCAATTCCATTTCATCCGCTATGACCTTTATCTTGTCTTTACACGTCTCAGTTGGGATTAGGTACAGATCTGTGTAGGTGATGAGGGCTAAAAGTACAAAATACATTTTCACGTAACCATCAATGCGTTACAAAGACCTTAAGTCCAATATTGTTTAAAGTACTGGTGCTTGTGCAGTACTAATAAACTTTTCACCTCACGCAAGAATTAAGTCTCAGGATTGAAAACACTGTGTAAGATGGACTTACTAGCTTTTGGTCCTCTGGACGCCTTGTAGTAGGTGCGTTCAATAAGGTTTCTGTCACCTGCGCTCAACCCGCAAAAGTGGCCCGTTTCATTTTTGGCGCCGGTTACTTTCCCGGTACGATTTGGCTACATTAGATTTTGTGAGTCAGTTTTATCATAATTTTTTTACGTTTGGCATTTGTATTAGCATTTATTAAGTAAGGTTAAAAAGAAATTAGTAGTTTACGTACTTTATCACGTATGTAATCATTTAGATCGTACTGCATGATACTCCTGAAGTCGAAAGGTAGCCCTTTGGTATCGTCATTTAACAAACCAAAGTTTTACAGGAGGATTTTGCCTCTTGAGAACAATTATTTTTTCAATATGGCAGGGGCAATCTACCTTTAATATTTAAAGGAATCATGTCTTACGATATGCGTCTCTTATTTCCTCCTCGTCCAGAATTATGTATTGATCACGGTCATGCCTTTGAAACTCGTGAATAAAGCCCATTACGTGCATGAGCTCGTGAAGAGCAAATCCCACTGCGTTTTACCGGAGTCACAGTTGAACCGCTCATCTCTACCAAAACTGAGCACGAGTGGCTGCAATGGAAAAAAACTAGATGATACAGATATACAAAGGAGCGAAAGAAATTTTAAACAGTTGCTTGACTCTTCGATGTCTCAATGGAGCACTAACAATTACACACTTCGTAAAAAAGTTTTTGGATACTAAGGTATTCATTCGAAAGGTTTAGGAGCCGTGTTGGACGCTTTTTGTACTAAAAACTTAATGAAAAAAAAATAAAAACTGAAATGAAAAAGATCAGAACTGTATGTGTAATCCGGTTCCATGTCAATACCGAGAAAACTAAAACCGAGAAAACCAAAAGTGAGAAACCTAAACAGAGAAAACCAAAACCGAGAACGACCAAAACCAAGAAAACCTAAGCCGAGAAAACCAAAACCGAGAACGGCCAGAATAACATAGGCTTTCTCGGTTTTTGTTTTCTCGGTTTAGATTTTCTCGGTATTGGTCGTTCTCGCTTTTGGTTTTCTCGGTTTAGGTTTCTCGGTTTGGTTTTCTCAGTATTGACCTGCTACCGTGTAATTCAATCAGCATTATATATATAAGCGCCACAATACCAAAAAATGTTTTTGTTTAAATGTGGAAAGTTAATTATAATGAAGTTCATTACTTTAATTAAATCTTAATAAAATCTACGATAGCACCTGTGTCGAATTTTCTTTGTAACCGACATCGGAGTAGCAACCACCTCTGACAGTCCTTCCGTTCGGAAAGGTGTATTTGAACTCATAAATGACGAGAACACCTTTTTTACTCGTTTCGTCGAGCAGGAATTTGACAACGTCCGACGTTGCTTTCTGAATTGTTTCAATGGCAACTACAACAGCGGCTCTTACCAAAGTTCCTGTGAAAATATGGCATTTGAATTATTTCAAGCCAAAATGTGTTAGCTACATGAATATTGAAAATTTGGTTAATGAATTTTCTGATTAAAAGCTTACTTGAATATCATTTACGACAAGACTCAACAGTATTGAAAACAACAGAAATAGAAAAATAAAAAAAACCTCTTTTCTTAGTTTTGCTATTTAGGTGTAATATAGTGATTTAAGTTAATATAAGTTGTACAAGTAGGGTAAAATTTAAAAATGCTAATTTTGCTATAGGCGGTTAGCAGAAACAGGACAGTTGTTTGATGGCTACCTTTATCGTGGAGCTTGTTTTGCTGGTTTTAGTTACTCTTAGATTCGGTTTTTTGTTTTCGTAGATCTCGGTTTTTGTTGGACTCTATTTTTGGTGTTTGCGTTTGTTTTATTTCAGAGTTCGAGGCATACACTGTATAGTAATCTCAGATTTAAATAATTTTTCCGTATTCAATTTCTGCCAATACACTAGCATAATATAGTGTATGAATTAATGCTAATGTATGTAAGTTCGCTCGTACATGTTCTTGTACTGAAGTGATTAATTATAAGTGTACTCACTTTTATTAGTTTTTATTATTCTATTGTAAAGGATATTTTAGTTTTTGCTGATATTGTGAGTTGGATGCATAATACGTTTAATTACAGTCAGAAATGGGTACATAACAATATCAACGCGATGAGATTAAGATCAATTGCAGCTACGAAATGTGGTAACTATATCAATTCCGTGGGATTAGAGCACATGCCTCACCACATACTTCTATTGCCAAGTGACCGAGCATAAAAAACCATCCTGTTACACACTCACTCCCAAATTAATATGTGGAACAAACTTACCAACGTTAGAATCGAATCTGTATCGCACGATCCCTAAAGGCCAAATTTTTACTTTGACGTTGTCATCCCCTAAGAATAATCCTCTTGTCTCAATAATTGAAAAACTCTGAAAAACAGAGTAATAAAAACGCCAGATGTCTGTCTGTTCAAGAAAACTTTAATGCACCAACACTGGGTAAAGTAACTATTTTTGAATTAAGAAAAATAACTTGGTGAAGTAACTATATTCAAAATTAAAAAAGACATGACATACCATTTTTACCGTAAGTATCATGTTTTAGGCCCGGTACCTATATAATGACATACAATTCTTACCGTAAATCTCATATTAGTGGCCGGCAACTATTTAATAACCTACCATTTGTACCACAAATCTCAAATTAGTAACCCGGTACCAATCTAATGGCATACCATTCTTACCGTAAATCTCATATTTGTGTGGCAGGCAACTATTTAATAACCTACCATTTGTACCGTAAATCTCAAATTAGTAGCCCGCTACCAATCTAATGACATACCATTTTTACTGTAAATCTCATATTTGTGGCCGGCAAATATTTAATAACCTACCATTTGTACCGTAAATCTCAAATTAGTAGCCCGGTACCAATCTAATGAGATACCATTCTTACCGTAAATATCATATTTGTGGCCGACAACTATTGAATAACCTACCATTTGTACCGTAAATCTCAAATTAGTAGCCCGGTGCCAATCTAATGACATACCATTTTTACTGTAAGTCTCATATATTAGAGGCCCTTATGTCATGACACCATTTTTATCGTAAATCTAATATATGTGCCCCGGAACAAATTCAATGACATACCAATTTTATAGTAAATCTCACATTAGAGCACGGTACCAATTTGAGGACTTTATTTTTTTTTCAACAGAGTAGTTTCAGTGCGCCGCAGCGCGCTTTCATTAAAAACTAAAAAGGCTAAAATTTTGAGTCTTCAAATATTTTCAGACGTCTTTTAAAAAAAGTAGGCTAGTAAATTTAGCTTATGAACTGTATAATGAATTGAGTATCAGAAAATTTAAATGTCTCGAGAAGCTTAGTTCAGAGAACTGTAATAAAAGTGGGTTAGGGTATTGCAGTGAGATCCAAGAAAATTTTTAAAGTTTCGGCAAAGCTCATAATGCAAAGGGGGAACCCTTTCGTGAAAAACTTTTTTCTCAAACGTTTGAATTTATAACAATTAAAAAAAATGAAAAAACATTTTTCGAGAACTATGGGGACCCTTAAATTGTAATGCACGTAGAGTTAAAACGCGAACAGCAATCATTCTGACTCTTATTCTAAACGCATCATATACAAGTTTTTGGCAAATTTCAGCGCCCCGTTTTAACGCATGCGCATGAAAAAAAAATTTGCGGAGTCGCTTCAAGAAATCCTAGTAGGGATTAACATAGCTTCGTTTGTTGTTCGCGTTGTATCTATACCACTCAATGTTATGTTAAAAAAAATTTCTTAAACGTTTTAAAAGAAAGTTCTTAAGTGTATAAAACCCTAACCAATCATAAAAGTTAAAAAAATATTTCTCATTTAAAAATTTTGATTTTGGACGTTAAATTATTAACATAATAACCTTCTTAGTTAAATTGTTTGTTTGTTTTTATTTTGTTTTCGCTGAGACAATTGCCTCCCGATATTGGGATGGTCGATGAAACGTTTTTAACAACATGCGAATACAACCAGATTTCTACATAGATTCTTTTATTTTCTCAACTACAAATATATTTTTAGTAAGCATAATGCCCTTAATTGAGTAGTAAATTATTTTAGAAGTACATTTAATACTGCCAACCTTATTGAAATATCCAAATGAAGACGTAAAATTTTTGAAAGTGTATTGCATCCAATCAACAAATCCTTAAGGATTCACACAACAAGAAACGCGAAACATTTACTTTCGACATTATAGAGAAGATTGACGAATTTCCAGACATTGTACGACACATAGTATTTACAGATGAGGCCATCATGAAGCGATGTCTATTAGGCAAAATTAAAGTTTGGACACCATTAAAAATTGTCTCATGTTGAAAAACTGTTTGATCTACCAACTTGATACTTATTGTGCACATCACAATACTTTTAATCAAAATTGTCTTGTCTCAACAGAATATGGCCTCCATTCATTTCACCAATGAAGTTAAGAATTTTTAATACCAAAAATTCCCAGAATGATGGATTGGTACGTCGGGTACGATTCGGTGGCCACCTCGGAGCCCTGACATGACTCATGTGACAATTTTTTCTAGAAACACCTAAAAAAAAACTCGGCAAGACGTGAGCTAAACCTTCCGAAAACTGAAGGACGTCTGCTCTGGATAAAGCTTTTAAGGAAAATTGTAAGGAACATAAGACAAAACATAACACTTTACAAAAAGTATGAGACAACTTTTTTTTCCCGTTTGCATTTATAGGTTGCTGAGCAAACAAAATATTCTGAACAGCTCCGTGGAAAGAAGAACAATTAACGCTGCCGGACTTCAAACCAACCGACCAAAAATTACAAAGAGCTAAATTATTATTGATTAATTTTATGTTTTCAGCCTTCTCATTTAGTGTTAATTTTCCATAATTCTTTTTTAAATTTATAGCGTAACTGAGGGCTGCGCATGCAACGAGCGGTGAAATACGTTGTTTAAAGCTATTTTATTATTAGTGATACTACTTGACACATTTCCGGATATTTTTCAAAAAATTTAATTTGTAGCGTAGCTATGCATGCAGCTGCTGCAGCGAGCGGTCAAATACATTACTTAAGGCAAATTCATTGTTCGTACTGCTGTAGCGTAAATTTTATTTTATTTTCGTTACGCGAAAAAGTAAGAAAAAGTGCCGAACTATGCGAGTATTATTTTTTCCGCCACGGCGTTCTCTCTGACGCTTAGCTAGACTAGTTTAGCGTCGCATTCTTGTTCTGCCTTTGTTTGTAGGTCAGGGTGTCTTACTTTTTTGGCTAAATAAGTTTTATGACTCGATTTTTATTTTAGGTAGGTTACTTATATTGTTATGGTTAGAAAAACAGTTAATTAAATGGCATTAACTCAGTAGTTGTAAAATATCTAGTTTAAATCAGATAATGCTAGTTTGCTCATGAGAGTAATAGGTAGAGAACATGTGTAAAGTTAGCTAGAGAGCACACGTGTTTGTGTAGGTTATACACAACGTTAATTCGTATTTTTATCTGTAGTACACTGTTAAGCAGAGTAATAACTGTTGTTGAACGGTCAAAGATTGTGCGATTCCGTAGTCTTTGGGTCTGCATTCTGTATAAAGAGTCGATTAGGGAGCCAATGGAAAGTTTAGTATAAAACAATTCCAGACCGTTTCTCTGCTCATCTGTTAACAGAGCGCGCCAGTGACCATTTTGGCCACTGACATTTGTGTCTTTTCATTTTGACTTAATAAAAATAAGGTTGTTGATCTTGTTTGACATCATTTCCGGTTTACGAGAATTGTCAGTAAATTGATTATTGCATACTGGGAGCTGGCATAGTAGGTCATCGGGATTTGTTGCCATCGATCGAGGGGCGAGTGGCAGTCACTCACTACTACTTTGTACAGCATCATCAGTGGGTCATTGACCCTCTGACCTAGTCAGAGAGCCCTGGGAGATCACATCGTGTCAATATCTTTGGCAAATAAATTAAAGAAGTTATTTTGGAGGACAAAGACCTAAATACAACAGCTTATCTTCCATATATTTGTCTTTAATCTTCAGGAGTGTTTCAATAAAGATTGTTTTTGAGTGCGAGAGATGGCATATAGTGCATTTTAACGTAGCAGTGAATTCCTTCACTTGGTTAACAACCTTGAAACAACAAAAACAAAAATTCATCTATTCTTTCGTTTGTTCTTTGTAAGTTTGCTTCCTAAGGAATTTCTTTAAATTCAGGCAAGATGCAATGTGAATGTTGTTGATGCGTTGAGTGGGGTTTTCAAAAATATTTACTACAGACAATCTAAATAATTATTTCAAAATTTACTTAAAACGTATAAATATTGACTTAAATATTTATTATTGTTTTTAAATATTATTTAAATACCACTCTTTTACACTTTGGAGCTTAATTTTGAGCTTGATTTGCGTCAATACGCATATACAAGTGTGTTTTAAGATTCCATATGCTAAATTCTTTGTAAACAAAGTCAAGTTGCTATAAAGTTTGTAAACAAATATATTTACAAAATCACTAAACAGTAGTTGAGAGACATTTTACAAAACCGGAAAAGGTCGTTTAAATCTTACTAACAAACTGATTTCGATAAATGTGTTGGAGATCGATACAGCTGTATTAATTTTTGGATGTGACTGGCGGACCACATAAAAACGTTACCTAAGTAGTTTTTTCTACTCAACCTAATGGGTAATAATGAATATAAAAAATACTTCATACATTTTTGGTCAGTGCCTTTTTGAAACTGTAAGACATGAATTATTTATGAGAAAACTTGTTTGCGTTAAGAAATTTTCAAACCAGAATTTAAATAACACAAATAAAATAGGTATTAGTCAGCTTTAGTAAGGTTCATTATTTCTCCGTGTGATAGGACCCAGTTAGACAATTATTCTATCGTTTACATTTTCATCGCGGCTTCTATATGCTCGTAAATAAGTTGAATAATTTTTTTTTATAAAAATCTTACGTTCTTTTCCACTACCACACATAGACGCACGGAACTGCTTACATGAATTTATGTAACAAGTTATTCACGGTAAAACTCTTTCTTCTTCTGAAGAATTTTAAATTCCAACGGAAAATGTCTTATGGTTGCTTAATATGCACAAATTAGTAAACATTATTAATAAGCAGAGATGAGATATGTACTTAAGATACTTTTTATACATATTTTAAATATTTGGGCCTATTTTTGATTTTCAATATTTCATAAGTTCTCAACAGATGGTTGTGTGGGTTAAGGGTTGAAAGATATTGCTACGATTTCGAATAACGCATAATTTTTTTAGATGGTTAATACATGGCTAATACTTTCATCCAAATGTTTCTAATTACTAAATTGTGATTTTAATTATGATTGAAGTTATAAGTATAGCCCTGAAAAAAAAAACACTAATTTTTGCTATTTCACTAATTTATAGTTGTTTAATCTCCAATCCGGTTACCAATCTTGAAAGATCAAGTGATTTAACTAACGTGTATAGTTTTCGGTGAGATTGTGCGGGACTGGTAGGCCGCGAGCCAACCAAACAAATTTTTTTTCTGGCAAAAATTATTTGTTTCACTTAACATTCTTTTTGCTTTCTCTAGAAATTAACTTGACTCTACCGTATATTTATAAGTCTTTTTGGCAAATCTGGTTCAGTTAATTTCTAGAAAAGTATTTAAATGTGTTTTTACAATATGGCTTGCAATTATTATTGACATATGTTGCAGTATGGGCATGGCTAATTAATTACCCGAACTTGAAAAGGGTCAGATCGAGTTATTGCTCGAGGATTGTGCTTCTCATCGTAAAATGGCCCGGAAATTGGGTCGATCTCGTCGCTGCATCAATAATCACGCAGAAAAAAAAAAACCTTATGCCAAAATTGAAACAGGGGCGGAAACCTCTTGTAACTTCACCTACTCGGCGACTTATCTTGCGTGATGCAAGCAACTCATGCTCATCTTCAGCTCAAATCAAGCACGATTTGCAGGTTGAAGTGTCGTTGAGGACCGTACGCAACGTTATTAACAAGGGTACGTATATTAAACTTAGGAAAACGTTAAAAAATACCTTACGGAGGCCCATCGTAAGCGACGGTTGGAGTAGGATTCTGGAATCACAAGATGTGATCCCCAGAAGCCAGTGGATAGTAACAGACGTCCTAGTTAACTGGACAAAGCACATGGCTAACAATTTACTAACCTACTAAAAATTGGTTTCATGAAAGTATGTTTGATCCATCTTATTAATGACAAAAAATGAACTGATTTAACAAAGCCGAACAAGCCCGTCCGCGGACAGCAGCAGCCTCTGCGGAACTCCCCTGACAAATCTTCGACTTTGCTGCCGTTGGATGATTTGCGCACACATGAATTGGATCCGACTATGCGAACTAGTTTCAAACTAAATTTGTCTCTGTTCTCATATAATCAAACCAAAACTTGACCAATGCAATTGACACTCATAGTATACCAATATTATTTAACCAATTAACAATTTTTCGGCCGTTCACTTTCAGATTGATTGAATATTTTTCTAATACTTGTTTTGATGCTAAGTTTGGCAAAAGATTGATTAATTTAATTCAACGAGAAATCCCAATTGTGCATTTGATTATGCCGATATCTAAAACAGTTAAGGCTCACACACCTAAAACAGAACAAAACTAACACAACTAACAAAACTGGCAGATGTCGTAGGTATTTTATGTAGTTATTTCATTTCCACTTCATCCGCCATGACCTTTATTTTGTCTTTACACGACTCCGTTGGGATTTTGTACAGGTCTGTGTATGTGATGAGGGCTAAAAGTACAAAATATATTTTTTACTTAACCAACCAATATTGTTTAAAGTACTGGCGATTATGCAGTACTAATAACCTTGTCCGCAAAAATTATTTCTCGGGCTTGAGTTTGTGAACACTGTGTTAGATGGACTTACTAGCTTTTGGTCCTCTGGACGCCTTGTAGTAGGTGCGTTCAATTAGGTTCCTGTCACCCGCGCTCAACCCGCATAAGTGACCTGTTTCACTTTTGACGCCCGTCACTTTCCCGGTACGATTTGGCTACATTAGATTTTGTGAGTCATTTTATCATATTTTTTTTACGTTTGGCATTTGTATTAGCATCTATCAAGTAAGTTTAAAAAGTAATAAGTAGTTTACGTACTTTATTATCTATGTAATCGTTTAGATCGTACTGCATGATACTCCTAACGTCGAAAGGTAGGTTTTTGGTATCGTCATTTTCCACACCAAAGTTTCTCTGATAAAAGCTGCTATCAATTTCTAGAACAATGACCACTGTTAAATTAGATTTTTCTAATTAACCAACTTACTTATTTATTAACTACTTAACTAATTAGCACGAACTATTTAGGGCAGCCCAAATCTTATTTAAAATTTTAAAAATATTGATATGGAGGATTAGTATTACTCATTTAACTATAAAAAAAAATTTGGGCCTAAAGTACGTAGTGGAACCTCTAGTAACTTTTGATACATAAGGGTTAAAGTTTTCTGAACCGAAAAAATGATCTACTACTAGGAGCTACTTTGCTAGAAGCTTGAAGGGCGTGGCAATGATAAGATTAGTGTTGGCTTGCGTGTATGTGTAGAAAAACATAACTGAAATTTTTTGGGAATTCATGACATTATCCCAAAGATGCCAGCCCTTTTACAGGAGGATTTTTCCTCTTGAGAACAATATTTTTTTCAATGAGGCAAGGTCAATATACTTTTAATATTTAAAAGAATCATGTCTTACGATTTGCGTCTTTTATTTTCTTCTCGTTCAGAACTATGTATTGATCACGGTCATGCCTTTGAAACTCGTGA
Organism: Bilobella aurantiaca; assembly: GCA_021029175.1. NCBI lineage: Eukaryota > Metazoa > Arthropoda > Collembola > Poduromorpha > Neanuridae > Bilobella > Bilobella aurantiaca. The sequence goes on from VYYI01000549.1 coordinate 17,566, forward strand.
GTAAAGCCCAGTGTGTGCATGAGCTCGTGAAGAGCAACTCCCACTGCGTTTTTACCTGAGTCACAGGCACCATCACTTCGGCCAAAAGTGAACACGAGTAGCTGCAATGGAAAAAAAACTAGAGGATACAGATATACAAAGGAGCGAAAGAAATTTTAAGCAGTTGCTTGACTCTTAGATGTCTCATTGGAGCACTAGCAATTCCAATTTTCATAAATTTTGATACTTTTTTGATACTAGGTATTCATTTGAAACGCCTTAGGAGCCGTGTTGGACGCTTTTAGTACTAGAAACTTAATGAAGAAAATTAGAACTGTATGTGGAATCCAGGCAGCATTATATCTATGCTCCACTAATACGAAAATTGTTTTTGATGAAATGTAATACAGTTAATTATAATGAAGGTCATTACTTAAGTTATAATTAACTCTACGTTAGCACCTGTGTCATATTTTCTAAGTAACCGACCGTGGAGTAGCAACCACCTGTGTAAGTCTTTCCGTCCGGATCAGTGTATTTGTACTGATAAATGATGACAACACCTTTTTTACTCGCTTGGTCAAGCATGAATTTGACAACGTCCGACGTTGCCTTCTGAATTGTTTCCATGGCAACTAAAACAGCGTTTCTAACAACAGTTCCTGTGAAAATAAGGCATTTTGTTAATTTCAAGCCAAAATGTATTAGCTTCATGAATATTGGAAATTTGGTTAAGGAATTTTCTTACTAAAAGCTTACTTTAATATCATGCACGACAAGACCCAAAAGTATCGAGAACAACAGAAATATAAAAATAAAAAACTTTTTTTTCTTGGTTTTGTTATTAGTTTAATATTGTGATTTAAGGTAAATATAAGTTGGGCAAGAGTGGTAAAATTTCAAAATGCTTATTTCGCTATTGGCGGCTAGGAGTAGCAGGACATTTTTTGATGACATCCTTTGTCTTGGAGTATATTTTGTTTTGTTTGTTTCGTTTTCGTAGATCTCGCTTTTTGTTTACTCTATTTTTGGTGTTTGTGTTAATTTGTTTTAATTCAGGTTTATACGCTGTATATTACTCCCAGATTTAAATGCTTTTGCGCAAGCATTTTCTGCCAATTTACCAGCATAAAACAGTAGTTGAATAAATGCTCATGGATGTAAGTTCGCTCGTACATGTTCTTGTACTGAAGTTTTTATTTATAAGTGTACTCACTTTGATTAGTTTTTTTTTATTCCACTGTAAAAGACATTTAAGTTTTTCCGGCAATATTGTGAGATGGATGCATAATACTTTTAATTAAAGTCAGAAAAGTCTACATAACAATACCAACGCGATGAGATTAAGATCAATTGCAGCTGCGAAATGTGGTAACTACATCAATTCCGTAGGTTTAGAGCACGCATGCCTCACCACATATGTCTGATGCCAGGTGACCGAGCATAATGAACCGTCCGGTTACACACACACTCCCAAATTAATAAGTGGTACAAACTTACCAACGTTTGAATGGAATCTGTATCGCACGATTCCTATAGGCCAAATTTTTACTTTAAGGTTGTTATTCGTGAAGAGTAAACCTCTTGTCTCAAGAATTGAATCACCAGCCACTTCTATTTGAGATGTGAAATAATAAAACTTTAGTTTAATTAATGTGTAACATAAGGCCTGCATCAATTTGTTTACCCGAATAAAAGTTTTGAGCATTTATAAAGTACCAGCTACTTTTTAGGTTGGTTTGCTTGGCTATTTTAATTTGCTTTACAATTTAACTTTAATAAAAGTTGGCAACTCACCACTGTTGTCGTTGCGCTGCCTTACGACTCCAGATAGGGAACAGTGCAAGAAGCACAGAATGACAGTTAAATCGAAAATCAGTTGCATGTTGGAACTTTGGAGCTTGACTAATTTTTCACTTCCAGATTTGAGCTATTTCAAGCAATTTACAAGTTTGGTAAGACCTACTTCAGCAAAATTAATTCTAGAATCGAATCAAGAGAACAATCCAAGTTACTCTATTGAAAAACAGAGTAATAAAATCGCCAGATGTCTGTCTGTTAAAAAAAATTGTAATGTACCAACACTGGTTAAAGTAACTATTTTGAATTAATAAATAACTGGGTGAAATAACTATATTCAAAATTAAAAAAAAACATGACACCCTTTTTATCGTAATATCTCATATTTGAGGCCCGGCACCTATTTATTAACATACAGTTTTTACCGTAAATCTCATACTAGAAGCCCGGTACCAATTTAATGACTTACCATTTTTACCGTAACAAATTTTTGGCCCGGCACCTATATAATAACCTACTACTTGTACCGCAAATCTCCTATTGGAGGCCCGGCACCAATTTAATGACAAAACATTTTTACCGAAAATCTCATATGTTAGAAGCCGGCACCTTTATAATGACATACCATTTTTACCGTAAATCTCATATTGAATTCACGGCACCAATATAATGGCATACCGTTTTTATGGTAAATCTAATTGTAGAGCACGGCACCAATATAATGACATACCAATTGTGCCGTAAAGCTCCCATTAGAGCACGGTACCAATTTGATGACTTTATTTTTTATTCAACAGAATACTTTCAGGCTTTTATCAAAAAGTAAAAAGGCTAAAATTTGAAGTCTTCAAATAGTTTCACTAATGTGTTCAGACAACTTTTAAAAAAAGTAGGTTGGAAAACTCAGGTGATGAACTGTCTGATGAATTGATGTCTTCGAATGACTCCAGAAACTTAATTCAGAGAACTGTAATAAAAGTGGGTTAGGTTATTGTAATGGGATTCAAGAAATATTTCAGCTACCAAGCTTATAATGCAAAGTGGGAACCCTTTCGTGAAATACTTTTTTCTCAACACGTTCAGAAAGAAACGTTTGAAATTTATAACAAAAAAAAATGCAAAATTTTTTGAGAACAGTGAATATAGAGGATTCATAAATTGAAAGGCACTTAGAATTAAAACGCGGTAAGTAATCATTCTGACTCTTATTGTAAATGCATCATATACAATTTTTTGGCAAATTGCCACATTTCACGCACGCGCATGAAAAAAAATTGCGGAGTCGCTTCAAAAAATCTTAGTAGGGATTAACATAGAATTTTGAATTTTACTTTTTCTCTCAAGGATGTTTTTTTCCTTTAAACAAGTGTTTGTGAAACAAAAATTCTCCTCCACTATGCTAATTATCATAAGGATTTCAGAGAATGACACAGCCAATCTTGCTTGCCATGCACATGTGTGGAATGGGGCCGCTGCCATTTGTCAAAATGTTGATAGATATATTGCAATATATTAGCTCGGTTGTTGTTCGCGTTTTATCAATACGTGCCACTCAATGTTAGGTTAAAAAAAACCTTTCTTAAACCTCTTAAATGAAAGTTTTTAAGTTTATAAACCCTAACCAATCATAGAAGTTAAAAAATTATTTCTCTTTTAAAAATTTGAGTTTGGACGTTAAATTATAAACATAATTGTACCTTCTAAGTTAAATTTTTTGTTTGTTTTTATTTTGTTTTTGCTGAGACAATTGCCTCCCGACATTGGCACTGTCGATCGTATGTTTTTAACAACATGCGAACACAACCGGATTTCTACACATTTAGATTCCAATGACAAATTTATTATGTACAATTCATTTTTTCAACTACAAATATATTCTTAGTAAGCATTATGCCCTTAATTGAGTAGTGAATTATTTTAGAAATACATTTAATGCTGCCAACCTTATTGAAATAACCAAATGAACCCAGTTCAATTTTCCATGGGAGTAGAGAAGCTACACATTTGCTTAACAACTTCCTCTCACAATTTTTCAACCCTACAATTTGAACATGGCGTTTCAGTGCGCTGCTTACTTTCTTTGATCTATAGTACACATTCCCAAGGGCATAGTAAGTGACCATCAGAAAAATGGTTCCCACAATTACAACAAGCGCTGCTGTCAGAGTGGTGTTAACATCCAATTGGTTATGATATCCTACAAAAAATATTAGGCCGATTGTGGCAATAGACTTGCCACCGTTGATAGCAACTACTAATATATAGTCCCGAGTGATTTCGTTTATCAGCTGCACATCAATTTGCAGAGAGTTGTATATGTCAATACAAAACTTAATATCGGCGTACACTTTGGGTTTGCTAACGTATAGTTGGTAGTCACTTAGTAGGGAAATTGACCAGAAAATAAGTACTAGAAAAGGAAATAGCGAAAAGGCAATTCCAAGGCCTACAGTCAGTACAAGCATGAACAACAAAATTGCAGCCATGGTTGCACTGAATTCTGCCACAAAAGAACCAACGCTCGCTGTGAGGTCCTTTCCATAGCTCAGAGAGAGTGCAACAAGTCCAAACGCCATTAGGAATATCGCTAGTACGATCGAAACGATAGAAGCAGTGGCCAAATGTTGCCAGTTGTATAACTTCTTCTTTGGCAAAAAGCTAATTCCTGTACAAATGACATAGTAAGTACTCAAGCTTGTAAAGTGGTTGTATTGAACAAAGATATAGTATTTCATAGAAACCAAATAAGGGATGCACAAATTCGGTAGAAAATTTCACAATAAAAAAGCTCACAGAAATAGCGGCTCGTTTGGCAAAAAAAAAACACAACTTATGTACACCAATCTTTCAGACACAAAACTGTTTGTAAAATTTTCATTTTTTAGTTTCATAAACAATGTACAAGGAGTACTTGAACAATAATTTAAATCTCGAAAATAAATTAGCTCAATATAATCAATGTTGAGCGCAATGGTTGTGAATTTATTAGTATGCAATCAGTGCATCAGTAACGACTGCATTAGTAGTTACCTGAATTGCTATGGTATGACTTATTTAAAAGTTGAATCTGACCAAACACATCTCAGGCTCAATTTGTCCTTATTAATATTATATATTAATATTATAATATTAAATATAACGTTAAATATGGGCAAGTAATTTACATATGGAAACAAATCCGCAAAGTAAATATGGAACATGAGTACTAATGAAATTATCATTCAACTCCGTTTTGGTTCTTCTTACATTTAAATAATATTAACTTTCCACTAGCACAAGGAGAGCAAGTTCAAAGCATCCGGCGATTGCTCTAGTGTTTTATTTTTTTAAATCAAAAATTTGCAAATAACTTTGCCAATCGAAGGATCTAACCGATCTAAGAGCGTTCCACATAAAATCAGGTATACTTCTTTAAACGTTAGAAATTTAAGAACTCTTTGGTTTGAAGAACATTATTATACGGAAATAAAATACTGAGGTGCTGCACAATTCCCAGAAACTAAAGTTGAAATCTTCATGTGCTTGTACGTTTATTTTTACTATAAGTATAATCTTACCTTCTACGCGTGTAAATGAACAATACATCTTTTCAAACAACAGAAACTTCTGTTCATAAAATACAAAGGTAAGTTGAAACAAAAAATGTACTCCTAAGCATAGGATATAGATGGACTGGGCAACGAATAGTCGTAGAGTTTGGTTATGAAGCGAAATAGTGAAGCAAATTACGAAGATCAGGAAGTTCGGTGCTATTAAAAGATAGAAGCTCATCCTAAAACGGCTCCTTTTGGCAACTACATAAGCTTCCGTTTTGCTGTCCCACAAATAAGGAACTTGCCCGCATTTGTAGGCGATAGTATTTAAAATATTTAGAACTGTAGACAACGGAGGATGCATTGAGAACGAAAGCTTAAGTTGAGTTTAGCAATTTCAAGGAATCTAAAAAATCCAAATTCTACGTGAGCCAAATCAAATTGAACCCACTATTCTAACTTTAAAAAATGTTGTCCAACTAGGACTAGAGGAATCAATAGCTAACATTTAATAATTTATAGAGCATTTCTCGTTTTAGATGCATGCACTCTTGGCTATTTGTTTGAACATAAAATCCAGGCTTAATAATGCACTGAATGATTCAACATTGAAAAAAAAATGAAGCAGAGTGGCATGAGAAACTTAAATCACTTTTTCAAAGATAAGTTAAGGAAACTCTCCTTTCTGATAGAATCGCGAATGATCAAAAATACAAATGAATTGCTATTCTTGTGTTATAACTTCGGCTATAGTTTTCAATTTTATGTAAGAAAGTGTAGGGAGACGGGGAATCAGCCAAAAAAAAAACTTACAAAGTGAAACCCTCATGAAGCCCAAGGGGGTCACAGGTGAAACATCCGTGAAAAAAGAAGATGGTGGCTTGATGCCAAAAGCCAGTAAGAATTAAAACGAGCCTTATCACCTGTATTGTTAATTTTATGCAAATGAGGCAGAGCCCTTGAATGGAAGAATGTTTACCAGTGTATATGTAAACATACACAACAAAACTGCGACAAGTAACAAAAAGTGAAAACCGATACAAATTGAATTTTGAAGAAAAAAAACAAGACGTATGCATTTTGAAAATGTGAAACAGCGCTAACAAAGTAGCGAATGCCAAGAAATGGACGATTGAGTGAAACAAATTGAGAAAAAAGTGACAAATTAAAGACTGTTGAACAGTTTTTAAAGAAACAAAATGGCGGAGTGAGTTTGACCATATATGAGAATAATATCCATTGTTTTTTTCCGAAGACACAATATACTAAATTAGAAGCGAAAACAATGGAGGTCGGTGAATCAATTAACTAATCAATTGCAAATTTGCGTCCTGCAAATCAACTTCAAGACATGAACTCTAATGCAAGTCTGATTCTCAAAATGAGCAATAGGCTTAAAGTGATGGACGAAAAGCTGGAAGCTTATGAGGCAAGGAACCTTTTCGAATCGAAAAAATTCGGAACTTCCTGATTGATGACGCTATCATTCTTACCATTTTTCCTTAGATTTACTTTACCATGTTAACGTAATTTTAAAACGGAAACTAATCCCAACAACTTTTATTCATATTTCTGCGTATTTTATACAAGAAAAATTGTCTTGATGACAATTTAAGATCAAATAGTGTAATATATGAACCGGTGGTCACCGTTTGATTGAACTGTGCCAAATGTGTTTTCACAAATGCGGATTCAGAATTCATAAAAAGTCCAAATTGATCACCATGGAAACACCTTTGTATATAATAAGCTTCTTGTACTTAATAATATTGTGTACACAGCCGTTCGCAAATGGTGCACAAAAGTAGAGTATAGTTGATTCTTATATAGAGGATCACCTGACTACAATGCACTGTTTCTTTTATAATGAGAGAAATTTAAATACTTGCCTCTTAAATACTCTATATACTATTGCATTACCGTATTATATTACGGTGTACCGATGAGCATTTGTTTTTCAAACAATAATAATAAACATACATTAGCAAACTCAGAATATCTAGCGTACAGAGGCACGAATGATCTTGGAAGAGTAGAGCGTAGAATTAGTTATTAGCTATCTATCTATCAACACAGATTGATAGGTTTTAGACGCCAGCACGAATATTTCATAGCATTTGTATTAGAAATAAATAATAGTCATACAAATAGTTTTATTTTGGTTTTAAAACCAAAATAAAATCAATTATTATTTAACTGCGGTTCAAGTTGTTATTATTTTCGTAGCAACTTCCCCAGTTGCCGCACCTTCAGTCGACAGTGTTTTGGATGGCATTCGAATTCTCACTAGGGTTATATGAGCCTTCAATCTGACACTTATTTGCATTGACTTCTCACAAATAATAGAGTATTTCTACATATTTGGTTCTTTGGCAAAAACTGCAACGTAGTCTCTAGCGATATAGGTTAGGAAATAACCCTCTTGACCCATCTTCGAACTTGACCTCAGTCTTGACCCTAAAAATATTGCTACAAACAGATTTTAAAAAAGTGAACTCGTTGTAAACGTGTTTTCTCTCAATCGGACGGATGGACAGAACATTCCTATAAAGTATCTATTACGATTACTTAATAACATTTTTTATTTCCGGACACTTATATCATCTAACTACGAATATAAAAAGAGCGCTTTTATAAGTAAGGCGCTCATATGAATTGATTTGAATTATAGCAATTAGACTAGTCCTTTTAATCATATGCACTGTTTCAAGGCGTAAACTTAAGTCCATTGGGCCCATATCGATATAATTAAATACATTTCTCTTCAATGTGATTTAGTTGAGTATAAATATTTTCCTCGTCAATAGGATGCCTTTAGTTGAATAGTAAATGATTTTGGAAATAACGCGCATACTATTCGTCTTACTGAAAAAGCCAAACGAGCCCAACTCAACTTTCATTGGAGACAGAGACTTGACGCACGCATTCAATAACTTCCGCTCACATGCTGATAACCTAGTGCTTTGAGCATGGCGTGTCAGCATGCCGATTACCTTCTTTGATTTGTGATTCACATTTCCAAAGGCATGATATATCAGCATCAAGAAAAATGTTGATACAACTGTAATCAGGCTCGTAGTCACTAGCGTGTTAACATCAAGGAGACTATGGTATCCCACGTAAAATACTATTCCGATTGTTGACAAAGCCTTGGTTACATTGATGGCAAATATAAATATGTAGGGGCGATTTACTTCATTTAGAAGATTTATGTTAAATTGAAGGATTCTGTATAAGTTAATCGAAGTTTTGATATCGTCAAATCGTTTGCAGCTTTTCACAAATAGTTGGTAGTCTCTAGTAACTGAAGATGAGCGGAACATGAATAAGAGAAATGGGCATACCGAGAACACAATGCCAATTCCCAAAGTTAGTACAATTAAAAACAATAAAATGGCAGCCAAGGTTGCACTGAATGGCGCTAAAAGTGACGCAGAACTTGCAGTGAGACGTTCTGCGTATTTTAAAGAAAACAATGCCCCACCAGTCCCCGAGGCGACAATCGACGCAATCAATGCAAAAATAGAAGCACAGCTACGTTGTTGCCAACTATGACGTTGACCTTCTGGTGACCATAATTTTCCTATATAAAACAAGCCAAAACACAAAATTAGCAATGGACAGTTTAATACAGTTTTACTACCCTTTAAAATTAAGCAAATGAGAAACCTCATTTCTTAAAAATTTGAAAAAAAAAGTTAGTTAAAAGTTAGGACATAGTTTATATGTTTCCGGTTCCTAGGAGACTCGGAACCTTACCATGATTGGTTTTATGTAAAAAGTATAATAATAATAATACGTAATAACAATAATTAATTTAAGAAGCTTTTTAAGAAACATTTGATTTTCATTTGCAATGTAGTTTGAAGTTAAAAATTACAAACAATTTTTTTTTTGGAAATCGGGAAAATATTGTGACAATGCCCTTTTTAGGGTCACAAGATTATAACAGAGATTCAGAAAGGTTCTAGCGTAAGAACAGATTTATGTACAGGAACCTCAAGTAAAAATCAATTATACCGGAGTGAAACCAAATTACACTTGATGCAAATATATATATTATTGTTAATTCATTAAATTAATATATGCTATTGAAACAAGTTAAACTAGTAACCTTACTCTCTATGCAACTGAAGGTGGAAAATATTTTTTCAAACAATAGGTACTTGTCGTGGTAGAATATAAACGTAATTTGGAACATGAAGTTGAAAGCAATGCTAATGATGTACATTGACTGTGCAATAAATAACGACAGATTTTGTATTTGAAGCGAGGCAGTGAACCGGATTGCAGAGATGAGGAAATTTGGCACAACAAACAAACAAACGCTACTCCAAAAGCGCCTTGATTTCGCTTCGACGTAAGCTTCATTTTGGATGTCCCAGAGATAGGGAGCTTGGCCGCACCTATATGCGACAGTGTTTATAATGTAGAGAACACTAGACAACGTTGGTAGCATTGCGACTGTAAAATTATGAAGAAATTTCTCTCAGAATGTCAGGTTTTGTCAGAAATAGAATTGTATGGTTTGATATTTTTCATATTAATTTTTGAGCAACATTTACTGCATCCAATAAAAGACAATTTAAAGCTGTAATTAGCCCCTAGACGTGCAAATGTTCTCGAAAAAAAAATGTTTATGAAATGAAAAGAATATAAAAATGATAAAATTACTAATTGCTACTTCTAGCTTGAATAATATAGTAACTAGTTCAAAACCTTCAGTTAATAACATAATTAATAACAAAGACGAATTGCAAATTGCCATTAAAATTTTTATTTAAGGAATTAAAATACAGACCAAGTATACGTCCTATTTTAAACTGAAACTATAAACAAATAATTTTGTATACTGTATAAAAAACATATACGTATTGATTTCTTTTGTAATATGAATTCTTTAACTATGATAGTATACCGCATTAGTAAAGTATACCTAGAAATGCACAAACTTTTTTTTTTCATTTAAGATCATTTATTTGAGAAAAATTAATTTTAGAGCCTTTTATCTTGTTAGCTTGCTTTAGCCATTTACTTTAGTTTCATTATGTCGTTTTGATGCACTGCACTAAACCCTCTTAAAACGCTCTTCCCTCTGTTTTCGATATTGAGAATCAAACGACAACCGCGGAAGGGTATCCTAGGAAATTAAACCTATTTCCGATAGAAGTGACTATGCCATTTTAGCGCAAGTTCGGCGTAAGCTGTACTAATCTAATTATGTAGTTAACTTCCGTCTAGTTTAAGCTTAAAGCTTAAATCTATAAACGGATTTAAATTATGCTTAATTCTCGTGCCAATTTAGGGCCAGAAAGACGCACCCGACACGAACATGTACTATAATTTACCCAAGAGTAATTAACATTATCGCTGTATGAAGACTTGTTCAGTGCTGAATTGATCATGTTTTTTTTTACTTTAGGAAGTCTTTTGCAACAAAACCGACTAAAACCGAGAAAACCCATGTTTTGCTTACGGCCGTTCTAGGTATTGGTTTTTCGGTTTCAGTAGTTCTCGGCATCGGTTTTCTCGGTATTGACAATGCTGCACTTTTGTGGCAAAAGTGATGAGAATAAAGATAGGACGGTTCGCGAAACGCAAGTCAAGTCGCGAAATCTACAAAATGACGCCGCGTTATTTTGTCGCAGCGGCACGAAAAGTGGAAACCACCGACTGCAAAACGGTTTTGCAGTCTGCAGTTGCAGTTGGACGCCTTTTGTGAATGGGGCTTAGTTCTCTATTGAAAGAAAAAAGTCTCCGAGTTCACACATGCGTATTTCCGTCCATTTCGCTATTAGCAAAGCAAAAAATTTCTCTATGTAAACTCCTATCCCACCCCACAATACCCCACCCTTTGTCACGCACGCGACGGCTTTGATTTATTAGCCATAACCCCACTGGTTCACGTGTGTCTGACCCTTCTTTCTCAATTTGACGACGCCTAACAGAGCCCCAAAATCCAAAAATATTATGGTGGTTACTAGTGCTACAGATGAATACTAGCCATAAACAAGGAAGAATTCTTTATTTCTCTCAATTTCATGTCAAAAAAAATACGCAAAAGGAAAACATTTTCGCTGGGTGTGCTCTGTAGTGCACTTCAAGCACTATTATGTTTACAACCAAAACATGCTTCCAAGTGTATTGTATTTAATTTTGGTTTGTTTCGATTCCTGGTCATCTGTAATATTCACAACTTCGATGTGTTCTTTTCTAAACATTTCGCCGAGTGGAAATTGAATCACTACGCTGGTTCTAACCCATCCATTATTTCCCCGTACGCAGTCTATCCAATCACTAGCTGCATTATAGTTCGAGGAGATAAGTTCTGGTTTTGATGATGAATGAAAATCGACAACGCTAAAGCAATATGTGAATTAGTAATTATATATTTTCAATACAGTAAGTGCAAATAAACTAATTTACTGTTTGTGTTCCAAGACTTCTGCTTGTATCCGGACAGTCACTTCACCTCTTTCAGACGTTGATTTCACCTCGAGTAATACCTAGGTTATTAAATATTCTAAAAAC
>VYYI01000550.1:0-29405 GCA_021029175.1 Bilobella aurantiaca
TAAGCGAGCACTTTGCAAAACTTTTTTTGAACTCATTGTAATTGTGCGAATAATTTGGTTTGGATGTGTCACAAGTGTGTGAGTTTGTGTGGGAGACAAGCACGTCTATGCTCTTCAAGAGACAGAACCAAACTCCACCGGCTTCATCTTGACCACAACGTTTTGGATTCCGTCGAGATCAAACTAATTCGTTGTTGGTGTTCATTTATTCAGTCAAAGATGCCACAATTTTAATTTCAATTTAATTTTACAGTGCTGATTTAGTTAAGACTCTTATTAAGCATCGGTGTATGCTGCAGGGCATAGAGGGCAAGAATTATTCTCAATATAAGAAATATAAATTTTCTACTTATGCAGCAATAAGCCAATGATGTGGAATACGCAGCTGCCAAATTACAATTTTTGAATTCAGAATTGATACAGACGTGGAAGAGAAAATATTTTTAATAAAATAAATATATAAGAACTATACGGGGGACGAGCTACACAAGCCCGCTCGCTCTAGGATAGCTAGACCTAGGAATACAATTAAAAAAGTTTTGATAGATTACAAATAATGCTATTGAGATGAGTGCCATAAAATTTACAATTGGGATCCCATGCCTTAACATCAAAATGTTCCACTTCTAAAACTCCTAGAAAAACTCAGAAAATAAAGCATAAGGTAAAATTAACCCAATTAACCAACCCATGCATTTCCTTTTCCTATGTAAAATGTATTTTTCAAGCTTTGCACATTTGTATAAATCATGTGATACATGATCCTCTACGCACACACAATGCAACAGTGATCAAAACGCAATTAGTAAGTTGATTGCATTTTCTAATACTAGCTTTCCAAATACATGCAATGTGTAGTTTGGAGAAGTTAGTGAAAAATGTTGCCCCATCTTAATTGAAATTGGTCGGCGTGACTTCCAAAAACAAGAACAATTATAATCGCATCTCGCAGCTAGTTCTTTTGCAGTTTTAAGAACAAGATCTGAATTTACAAAACAGGCGATAGAGAGGCGAAGAGATAACTTCAGGCTATTTACAACTATAGTCATAATAAAGGTCATAAGAAGTAGCATAAGGATATAAGAGCTCGTTGAGAGCTTGACCATGGTGTAAGTGGAGAGAGCGAGAACGAGGCAGCCAAGATATAGTGAAAATTCCGCTACCATGCAACACAGCTCATTTGCATATATGTTCATCACTTGATGGCTCGAATAAATCGATTGTGCGGCTGACATCCCAATCCTCTCGCTGCGTATATCTTTTCTGTTTAAATAGTTTAAATAATTAGGTTACGTCACTTAAAGGACTGAATTTTGCGTGATTAATAATTAATCTTCTTACGCCAATTGACACATCCACAGTTGCGTTGCTTGTGTGTACAGAATTGACGCATTGACTAACATAAAAACACAATGAGTACCGTGGAGTCCTGCGACACTTCCTAACATAACGCCAATTGCGACTAAGAGTGAGGTGGTAAAATTTAGAATTTCAGGTTTGAGAGTAAACGTGTTACTCAAAATGAGTTTTAAAGTTGCATGTGGCAAAATGGAAATAGAGTTTTGGGTAAAAAAGAAGAAATAGAGCAAGGCTGGAAATAGCAGGATTCGGAGGCATCGAAATATATTGTTATTTATTCTCATCACTGCCTCACATCCATCTTTTTTTACTCTGAATTTTAGTTTGTGAAGCTTATCTATAAAAACAGAACAACTAGTCAACGGTCAGTTTTATTCTGACGTGAGATTCTAGGATTAATTATCAAATTAGTTTCTACATTTTAACATTATTGATGATTCGAGTATAATTATAGAATGACTTGAATTCAGAAGTTACATTTTAAAGGAATGCTAAAATTTTAAGGTAAAAAAATGACCGAGAGTCAGTTTTTATAGGAGATTGCCTGATCTTCATGCGTCTTGCGAAATATGTGAATACATACATACATTGATTGATAGGTAAACCAATAGAAGGTAGACATTTTTTCCAAATCAACAATTTAAGTTTTTCCTTCTTGAAGGATGATAGACGGTTGTATTTGCCAAGTTTTTTCATGTTTGAATGAAACGGGCAACACGAAATGTTATCTTATTTTAAAAAATTTATACCATACCATTGTAAGTCTCAAATTTGATCTTTACGGTTAATGGAAAAATTGTGCTATTGGGGCGTTGCCCCTAGTATTGTTTTAGAATAGCTTAAGGTCGCTGAGCCCAAATCTACAATTAGATTTGGGCGGTCTTGTCAAACAATAAGCTCTAGCTTGGGCTAAAAAGTTATAATTTTTTGAAAATTTTAATTTTCCATGCCAAATTTGTAAGATTAAAAAAAATCCATAAGCCTAAACATAGACATAAAATTAATTAAACTTAAGTTAGAAAAAAATCAAAAAAAAATTATTATGGATTTGGCGTAAAAAATTAAAATAAACTTTTGTTTTGTGTAAAGAGACCCTATGCTGCAAAAAATTGCTGGATGTGCAATGGGCATAACTTACACATAACTGGGGTATGCATCTTGGGTGGTTTACCATAAATTCCCAGCAAGAATTACTTGATGTTTTTTTTGTGTTTTTTGTAAAGATCAATTATTAGAATTCTTAAATCACAGAATACAAATCACTGCAGAAAAAAACTTCCGGTTTTCCAAGGATCAACAGATAGCTATAGTTTAATTTGTTTTAAGAAAGGTTAAAATGACACCTGGAGTAAAGTAGGTTCACCCCCCCCCCCCCCCCTTTCCAATCAGAAACTAGATTTGTATTACATATAGCAAACATTTTTCCTGCGGTTATTGTCATAATAGTTAGGATAGCTCCAGATTCTGGGGTACCGTAAATACCCATTTAAACGCGCAGTCCCTTATAAACGCCCAGTTTCTAATAACCGCACAGGGTAAAATTTCAAAGAAGAAATAAACGCGCACGGAGTATAAATGGGTATTTACTGTATGGCATTTACAATTAAGACGCGACAATTCTTACTACGGGAAGCTGACAGCTTCCGGCGACGCGAAGCGAACCGTTGTGGCTAATATATAATTGAATCATTATAATATACAACCATAATATACTATGAGAACTTTTAGCTTATTTAACTTTGTTTTCATTCTGAACACGGACAGTGTAATTATAGATCCTCATAAGCATGTATATATTTTGTGCTTACGCAAATTGTTGTTCATTTGCACAAATTTGCTTGTTACATTTTCCAGCAAAGCCATGAGTAGCGAATACCACATTTGAAGACCGGCGAATAGAATTGTAAGGGCCGATGCATTTAGGACGAAGAAAAAGTCGTGGATTTTAAGTGAAAACAAAATTGGCACTGCTAAGTAAGCAATAATAAGGAAAATATTCTGAGTCAACATTACAATTGAAAGCAAGGTGGCTGTTTTGGTATTACGACCCGTGAGTACCTTACGAATTCCATTTTCTTCTATTATAGTAAATTTTGAAAATTTCAAGGAAAACCCAGTGTTCATCGTTAGTATATTATAGCGCCATGATTCTTCTGACAACATTTTTCTTATACTATTTTACTTCAAGGACAGACAATGCAAATTGCTAGACAGTTACAAGTGTTTGTGTTGTATTTTTTTGTTGATTGAGAATTTGAATTTGAGTTAGAGAATAGAGATTTACTTTTTAGAGAATATCGAATTTTTTTAAACTAAAATTTTTGTACAGAATCTATTTTTAAACAAGTTGACTTCTTCGTTTAAATGTTCCGTTCAAAAGTCTAACTACGTAAAACTAAACCAAAGCGTAAATTTAGTAAACTTATTAAAATGTGAAGCAAATTCTGTTATAGTTTTTTCGTCTAACCTAGGTAAAACAAGAAAGCTAAGAAACACTAAAAGAAGTGTCTGCTATAAAAGCAAAAAAAAAACAAGTTCAATCGAATTGTATGTACTCGGGAATAATAGCATTTGACACTACATATTGCCGAGCAATTTGTAAATATTCATTATTTTAGGACACGAAAAACAACTTTATCTATGACAATTTATATGTGAGAAATGACAAAAAATAACTAATTTATTTTTTCTCTTTTGAAGTCTTTTTTAGTTTACTATTATATCGCTTTTTGTCAATTATTTATTAGTAGCGGAGCGAAGCTGAAAGCTACTTATGTTTTCCTCATTTCTGTCCGTCTGTCTGCCCGAGTCACACATGTAAGTAAGTATGTAAGTAAACTTGTTCAATTAAATTATACTATAATTTATACTAAACTAAATATTTATATATCTTCTTTATTTTGTGGGTTTTCACTCAATCGATTCTAACAAGAAGGGATTCGAGTTTGTTTTTGTCACTGTAACTAATAAGATTTGTGTCTCCTTAGATGTCATTTTTGATCCAAGTGTAAATTATAATTCAAATTTTGAAAAATGTATTTAGGTGACGCAGAGTATCCAATAGAGGTGAAGAAGGAGCAAACAGCAGCACCACCAATAGCTATCCCAACTCCCATTCCAAACGCTCTGCCTACTGCCCCACCACCGATTCCCACCTTTTTCTGCCCCACTATCTTTGGTAATTATCGTTATACTACTCCCAAATAAATATTTTGGAAGAATGAGGGCTAATTTACGTTTTGTTACTTTTAAGGTGAAAATTTGTTCACGCTGGTAACGCTTATCGTCGGGTACTTTACTGGAAGACGTCAAAATTCCAAGGAAGGAATCGTCGTGCTTCCCTGCTAGGTTTCTACACATGATACAATAGCGCTAATGTCCATTAAATGTCAAAATTAAACAAAGTTAACTTGGCTAATAGTAAATCATGTGTCTGCAATTGCACTAGAGTAACACAAGCATATTTAACTTTCTCATATCCAATTTTGAAGGAAAAAACGAGAATATATGAAAACATATGCTTTGATTAAATACCTAGATAATATAGCTAGAACTTTGAAAATCTCATTCTTTTACTTTTAATGATAATTTCTAGAAGTTCCTTAATTACTATTCTCCTTTTTATGGCATTCAGTTTTTTTTTCTTTAAGAAATACTACTGAAAAATAAATATGAAAAATATGCGGTATTATCAAAAAAAAAGTTGTGTAGAATTTTGAAAAATGTATGCGTCACTTTCTAAAGAACTCAAACTTCTCGCAATAATGTGTATGCTAAGGAGGCTGAACTTTGCAATAAAAAAGTGAGAGTATTGCTTACTATATTTTATTATACAAATTCAAGGAAACCTTTCAAGTAAAGCTCTTCAATAATTTGAGAAATGTATGAAGAATTTAATAATTGAACATATTAGTTATGTTGACTTTATTTTTAACTAGAGTAGAGTTTAACTTCAGACATAATATATATATATAATATATCTATAACATAATATGAATTTAACATTAACTTAATCACAATAAATGTCTTAACCAATTACACCTAAATTAATTTGAATAGAGTGGTTTTCTATTTTGCATTAGTATTCTAATCTTAATTAAATATTATATTATCTAAATTAATAATCTCATAAATTAATATCTAAGTATTCATTACTTTTAGTCCCATTACTATAGTTAAAGAATTAATTAATTAACGAAATAGTTAGTAAGAGGAACAACAAAATGCCCATTTTTAATTGGGGCTTTAGGACTTCAAATTTCCAAACGTCCTTCTCATCACTGTGGGACATTTCATGACGCTAAACCGATATAAACAGATCTTTCGAAATTATCTGTCAGCAACTATAATCAACAACCTTAGAGTCCCCCGATATTTATATCTTAATCTCTACACTGTTGCATCGACAGCGATTTGCAACACAGAATTACACATAAGTTGGTCAAGATGATTGATGTGTTCTGCATTTGTGATCGAGAAATAGCGCAACGTATTTTCCTTAATACTTCACACAACTAGCATCTTATTTAACTGAAAACATCATTTTCATAAGATAGTTAAATTTTAAGATGAGTTTCAAAACGTTGAACAAAACTTCAATAAGCAGTTAAGTATACCTATATGTTTTGGAAATAAATTATAGAAATCATAATGAAATACGAATGTTATTCTCAAAATTGAAACTAAACAACAAAAGTATGATCACATGAATTTTATGCCAGGTTAAAAATTGCTTTATTTTATTATATATTGTATTAAATTTTTTATGTATATTCGTTTTAACTATATGTTAATATTACTCAATTTTAACCTAGACCATTTTCCTTGTTTAAAAAAGCACATAGTTTGCGAAATGTTTCAGGTTAATGATAAAGTCATAATGACGTTAATTTGCGACATTGGTGTACCCTGATAAGAAATTGTAATAATTTAAGTTAGCAGTGGCAGCTTATTTTTCAAGAAGTATCTGGAAGGAGAAATAGAGACAAAATACGAAGTTGTGCATCGTATCGAAGAGGTAAAGTGAGCCTAATGAAACAGAACAGAAGTTTTTAGGGTATCAGGTTTAGCTATACCTTGACTATAAAGCCATAAAAAATGACACGTGACCTAAAAGGAATTTTTGCGGGCGGGACCTTTGAAAATCTTGTCTCATTATTTGGCTTCGAGTTTCCAAACCATCTGGTCCCGTAGTTTTTTTCTAGTTTACAAGGGAATTGGCCAATAAACATTTATACATTCTTGACCTGCCAGACGCTATGCGTTCCAGAAATTGAATTATGGTAACTTTTCCTCTAAATTTTAACAAAAACATCCAGTTTCCAAATTGCATACTTGACTTGTTCAAATATTTCTTCAAAAAATAAACAAACCTTTTTCAAATACTTGGGCACACATGCTACAGTGAGCGCAACCATCTGCCTTGGATATTGTAGTCGAAGTATGCATCCCAATTCTAATTAGCGATAATAGGAAAACCGTCATGTTGCTTTAAACTAATTTAAAGTGTTACTATTGACTAATCTAATGGTTTCAATTGAATTCCCAAACAATCGTGCATGAACATGAACATACATGTGAACCCTACCAAGTTCAGTTTTGCAGAAAAGTCCACAGATTTTGCGGAAAGAAGCTTTAAGCCCATATTATAATGATAATTATGATTATTGTATGTTTTCTAGCTTGAACTCACTTACTAATAGTACTAATGTGTATTCTATAAACTTATTATATGTAGTTGCACGCTGTATTTGCCAAACTAATAACTTACTATTAGTGTAGTATCAAGGCATTTGTTACGCAGTTGAAGGTAAATGTGGAGGCTACAACTGTTTCTGTTCTCTGTTCTGTTCTGTTGCAAAGTTTACAAAGGAAACCCATCGATCATGAAGTAGAAGTTCAACAAGTTTGCACAAAAGAAGTTTCAAGCTTAAGTTGGCTCAAAAACTGTAACTTATTATTCATTTATTTATACTTAGCATTTAGTAGCACGTTAAATTTCTTCTCTTGAACTATGTATTTCAACTGCGCTTTTTGCCAGTTTGCATTGGGAATTAGTCCACTATAGCGTTTGCAATGTTGCCTGTATATAGTATGTAATGACATAAATTCTAGTTTCATCAGGTAGCTATAAGGTGCAAAAAACCAGCAGCTAATATACGTGTTTTAGCAAGAAGACATCGAGGTCTCAAAACTTCAGAAATCAAAGCAACCAACAAGATAGGTAACTTGTAGAACAACTGAATCTGAATCTTTCTGTGAATAAGTGAACTTTGGAGATAATTCTAAGTAAGTTTTATGCAAATGTAAAGGTGTAAGAATAGGTTAAAAAGGTAAGTGTGACGAATCAGTGAAAAGTAGAACAAAAGAGTAATATCCTAATAACATACACCTTAACGGTATTTATAGGACGCAAGTTAGGCGTTGATTCAAAAGGGCTATTAAACACAATACAATATCAGGTGTAAGAGTCCAAAACAAAAGTTGTTTGCTAATTTTAGTTTTTAAGGTTTAAAACCAGGAAAAATTCCGGCAGCCTTTGAGTTGGAAAATTTGTATCAAAATATTACATGCACTTTTACCCTTTTCGATGCGTATGTTTAAAATATTCAAAAGTTAGTTATTAAAACAACCAGGCTCTACCTAAGTACCTCCATTATTTCGGCAAATAATGTGAAACAATGTAGACGTTACGCAAATAAGCAGCAAATACAATACATATTATAAACTACAGTAGCTAAAGTGGTGATAATCAATTCGATGTGATCCGTTCCTTTCCGTTTAGTTAAATTTTGCCCAAACAGCTGATGTTAGGGTGTTTTGTATATTTAACTATATTACATAAATTTAAAGCAGCAAAAGTAAATTTCAAACTGTGGGATTATTAGTTCATCAGGAAACATCTTTAGAAGCATGATCAAGAATATACAACTATCTCGTATCGAGATCTACTATCCACTATCTACTAAACTTGCTCCAAGCTCGGGCCCGTGGTGTTACACAAAAGTCAACAAGACATAAAAATAAGTTACGGCGAATCTCACAAGTGAAAAGAAATGGAAAGCAAAATGTTTGGTGTAACTTTGGTCAGAGAATGTACTTTCCATGTTGACAAAAATCAAGAAAATAAAGAAAACTTGCTTAAACTAAATTTTTTGGAATAATACTTTAAAAGTGCAATGTACTTGATATATGGTTTCGTAGTAGTAGCTTTGAACAAACAGGAATCAGTGCGTTCGTTACTTTTGATGTTAATTGGAGACATATGGTTTCATGTTTTCTGCCTACAGTAAAACTTACCATCTACTTATCTATATCTATAGTTTAGTTACATTGACAACGACTCATCCCTTACATATCCTAAACCTCCATAATGTAAAGAATGTTGGACTAATCTCTGTCGATTTTCATTGGAATTCGATGAATTTTAATTAAATGCACCGAAATTTGTTGAGACAAGGAAATAAATACTCTCGCAACAGCGACTGGTAGATGTTCAAAATTAAAACGCACTGTTGCCAGACTCAGTGTAGTAAATAGAATATCTAAACCCATTGTACATTTTCGTTGTATTACATGATGTATTTCGTGGTAAATACTTTAATTAAATACAAGTGAAAGTATTTGCTAATAAATATTTAAATGCTTGCTAGAGCAGCAAAATACGGCTTGGTGGATGTAAGAAAAAATAGAGAACTAAAAGCCGTTTTTTTAATTCTACCATAAATTAAAAACCCAAAATTAAACTCTAATACTTGCTAATACTTGATAGCTTCATGCAAAAAGTATAGAAAAATCAAATTATATTTGTAATAATAATTAATTATTTGAATGGTTTTAGGTCCATTTATTTTAGGCCTTTCCCGCTTTGAGTCAACTTAAACAGAAAATTTGCAAAATTAAAACTGGCAACACAGAGATTTGAACAAATATTAAAAATCATACAACATCACCTTTTAGAAGACACACTTCTAGGACACACGCCAAATTTGAACACACTGCGACTCTTCCGTTTGCTTTAAACCCCTAAATCAATTATGCATCTCGACCTACTTTGGTGTAGTAAATGTCGGAAGCCAGAAGGCTGATGTTCGGATTTTAGAGCACAATGTATATTACTTGATCTCAAAAACGTAGATTTGACAAAGAGATCCGTTGAATTAGGGGCTAAAACAACCTTAGTAGTAATGTTGTAATTAAGTGAGTCATTTAAGACGTCAAAATAACTACTTAACCGCTTTAGGACCCTAGTTTACGACCAAACACTTCTGACCAGACCTATATCATATTGCATGTGCCACTGACTGTTGACCGACCTTTTGAGGTCAGGGCCCCTTAAGTGCTACCCAACCGAAAAATGATATGTTTCTACACAGAATCTGAAGGGAGAGGATATTATAATCTTGTTAAAATTATGACTCTGCATTTTTTATAAAATACTAAGCAATTTTGTGATGCTTTGATGATGACCAACATAATATAATTAGTAGTTAATTACCACTAATTAGTAGTAGTTAATGCAACTATTAGTTAAAAATTAACTTTGTCCCAAATTTTGTACCTTCTACTTTGACACCATGACTCTCTTCCACTGGTTGAAACTTGACAAGCTTTTTTGTTTTACTAAACGTAATACTTCTTTGAGATTGGTTGTCTTGATTGGTGTATCATTTGTTCTGTCATCACAGGAATGTGCAAAATCGATCTTCAATTTCCAGGATTAATCAAACGGATTTTGATTCTGATTGAACCTTCTTTTGCAGTCATCGGCGAATGTGAGAGCAGTATCCAATTGTCTCATCTGCTATATGAAGAATTCCAGATACAGTTGAATTCTGCTGCGATAATTG
The DNA here is from genome assembly GCA_021029175.1 of Bilobella aurantiaca. Lineage (NCBI taxonomy): Eukaryota > Metazoa > Arthropoda > Collembola > Poduromorpha > Neanuridae > Bilobella > Bilobella aurantiaca. The sequence continues at coordinate 10,209 of VYYI01000550.1, forward strand.
AGAAGACTTATTTAGAACTCTATTCCTCTGCAACCAAATTTTGTTAGATTTGGCATAGACCTGTCACAAAATTCAAGAATCCTGTATTTTTAAACCAAATGTGCTGAACAAGTCCTATAGAAATAAGGGATGACTAATTACAAAAAAATATATTACTAAACTTACGTTAAATAAACTTTTGTGGTTTATGGAACTCTCATGGTGTTGAACCGACTGATGCTTCAAAATATAAACGAATTAATGAAATTACGAAAATTATGAAATTGTGAAAGTACAATTTTGTTAGGCCGAGAGATATGATGTGGATGCAGCTTTCATTGGAACTATATGGTCTTATTTGGGATGCAAAAAAACTACTCTGAGTGAAAATTAAAACCATTAAAGTTTTATAGTTATAAATAAGCACTAAAATTTATGGCTAGAGAGTTTATGAGTTGCTTTGTTCCTGAATTTGAAGAAGTATTGTGTTACTTCCGCCATTTGTTTGCGAAGTTAAACTAAACAATTTCTTAAGCTTAATACTGAAATATCACATGGCTATAAACGCTGACTATGCTATTGTACTCCACAAGTAAAAATGCTTACAAATGAACTATTTATCACGAATTTTGCTTACATTTTTGTAAAAATGTTATGTATACTAGTTATACTAGCTAAGCAAGCCCGTTCTAAGAAAGGAGGATCTACAATTAAAATTTCATGAGCTTTAAATGTGCTTGTTTTCCAATTTTGTTAAGAAAAAACTAACACTTTATTTGGTAAAGAAATCATGTCATAAACGTCAAGGCTGAACAGAGTTGTTTTCTAAAAAGCAAACCGAAATTTTAATGACAGGTCAATGAAAATTGACCAGGCGAATGTCAAAGAGCATAAAAAAATGACTTTTGACCAATTAATAACCGGTGTTGTTATGCGTTTAGAATATTTAACCTAAACTTAATCGTAATTTCCAATATAAGTTTTAATTTTTAAAAATGGTACCACACACTTAAGCTTTTGTTTTGAAATGCGTATTATGAGAAGTTTTGCTTTTATTTTCAATGTTAGTAGAATTTACAATTTTCAATTATAATTATTTGCAGTGAAATAATTGTCAAATAAAAGGTTTAAAAATCTCAAAAATCGGATTCAGCGATTGTTAGCGATTCATTTTTTTTTGTCCAATTTCTCACCTCCTTTTTTAGATTTTTGAGTTTATGAGAAATCGTACCAGGTACAACACGGGAAAAGTAAAAATTAAATGAGAAGCGTATATGAAACCCAATAGCGAAGACTTGTTGTGGCTGATCGCGGGATTCGAACCCCCCTTCTCAGGCTGGCTAATGAGAAAGACAGAAGCTCAAAACCACGTGAAATAATTTTCAGACATTCTTCTCGATGCAAGTGGTTCATTTAGGTACATTCGAATATGTCTCTATCCTCCTTCTAGAGCGTAGTATTTGCTAAAGGACGAAATGTCAACCAAGTCATGACAGTAATTTAGCTCAGAAAGTTCCATGTCGTTGGTATGAACAAAGTTCACAAAGTTACAGTGGAAAAATCTGTCCATCATTCTGATTTTGTAGTAGAAGCTGGCTTATTTTCAATTTGTTATAATTCTAAACACTTTTCAAAGCTCTAGCTTTGCACGAAGAGAGAATTTTTACATTATTTTGTAAATAATTTAAAAAAATAGGTGTCAAAAAACAGTATATTTGCCTACAAGTTCAGAAACAGAGTTGAGAATGGTACAATGTGTAAAAGCATATATGTGACATGCATAAATATGTTACTTAATGAATGTAGATTATATCTAGAAGTGTTGAAAATGAAAGTATCTCTGGACCTTCATATTACATGTCCAAATTCTTCTATACTAATGTAAAGGTTTCACTGCACAATTTGTTTGAGTGGTGAGTTTCAAGCTTGTGTTGAACAGGAATCGATACCTGATTAAGAACATATAAGTTATTACAGAAACCAACATTTAATAAATTAGTTGTTTATTGGGTAAACTTGTATAAAACCACAGTGAGGGAGGCCAGAGGCGGAATTTGAAGTAAGACACCTTCCACAAAATCGTCAGAAATGGGGAAATCAATCTTGAGTGAAGTTAATCCTGTATAATTTCAAACACATGACAAATGAATTGTTCATAAACAATGAACTTTGGTTAGTTGTTATTCTTATAACAAAAATGAGTTTTTTGGGTCTATTATTTGTTTAGTTCTAGAAATTTTAGGTTTTACTCTCACCTAAACATAATTAACATAAACCTAAACATAACCTAAAAATAAAACCAAAACACATAAACCTAAACTTAAAACCTAAACTTAAAAACAAAAACTAAACTGAAAAACTTAAGTTTAAAAACCTACACTTAACAAGCACAAAATGAAATGATGAAAAAGAATTAAAAAAAAACAAAAAACCTAAACATAAACATTTTAAATTCTGCAAAACTACGTCGGTCTTGTTTCAAACGCAAAAACGCATTTTTTTTTACGTGGCAATGACATATATTTTATTTTCAAAAACCGGCACAAAACTTGTTTCTGTTTCTGAAACTGTTTCGGTTTCCAATTTAGAAATAATCAAATAAATTCTTCATAAAACACAATTTTTTTTCCACCGTTTGCATTACGTTTGCGCATATTACGTTTCCAAGACAAAATATTATTTGTTTCCTCAAGGAAACAAATCGAGCCTAAAACGAATATTCTTTATATGAAGCCAAAAACGGCTAATATCTCAATATACTTAAGCTTTATCAAACAAGCCCGTTCTAGGACAAGGAACATTAAAATTTTAATCCTTCTGCCTTCGGACAGGCTTTTTTGGCTTCTGAAAACTGACAATGGTAAATAAAAATTGATTATATACCTTTCATTCCTACAAAAGAGTGACGGCGCAATTTTTCCATGTTTTCCCAATAAACTGCCTCTTCAATTACGCCACGTCTAGCGGCAAGCCTTCCGTTTCGGGTAACGGTTTTGAGGTCATCGAACCCAGAGAAGATTTTTATTGGTCGACGGTCTCGTAGAGCGTTGCGCACATCTCCTTTCCACGACGATGGTTCCCTTTCCCAGATGGCAAATTTTACTATGCGCAAAGTGTCCATTGTTAGAGTTGAGAGAATGTGCTCCATGATATCGAAATTTAGCTTAGAGAGTTTCAAGTCGCTGGTATAGGCAAATTTCACAAGGTTTGGAAATACAGTGGCAAAATTTGTCCAGCATCCCGATTTTGCATTAGAAGAAGGATTTTTTTCACTATCGTGTAAGGTCAACGACCTCACTTTTTCAAAAACTGAGTAATTGAACATGGTCAATGGCTCTTTGTATTCATGGATTTCAACCTAGGAACGTTGAGAGTAATATTAAGTTTTAGAAACATTCATCAAATTTGAAATCGCTGTAAACTTTTACATCTATTTTTATGTCACCGCGTATATTTTAAATACCCTAAATGTTCCAGAATATAAGCCCGGGCTTACAATCAAATTAAGGAGCCCCACTCACGGCTTATTCAACGGCCGTGCTTATATTCAAACAATTACGGTAACGAAAACCTAACCAAAAAACAATCAGCCTAGTTTTACAGTCACAGGAAGAGTCATTTGCTAGTTTTCACCTCTCCATTTGAAAAGTTGGAACTAGCAAATGACTGCGTGTATAGTTAAAGCATGATAAAGCAGGTCAGACATTTTCGAAAAATTGTTGTTGTTTTTTCAAAACTTCACAAATTATCACCTACACTTGATAGTGTAAATGTATAATGTATAATCGTACACATTTTTTCATTTGAAAACACTTGTTCAAAGTGAGTAAAGTAACTATTTGAAAATTTACACCTGTCTTTGAAACAGTCATTAGTATGAAAATAAAAATCCTAAATTTACACTCGATTGTATTGCCTCGTTTTTGTTGGTCAGCTTGAAAGTAGAGTGTAGGCTGGCTAATTGGCTCAAATTTGTAAATTGTACTCGTAGTTGTAAAATAAAATTTCAATCCAATGTACAAAAGTATATTAATAGTATATAATTTCCACAAAGCAAAATTCTTACAATTTTCAAGTTCGGTAGAGTATTGTCTTCAAGATTAGCAATGGTTAGCACTTGGTCGCTTGCGCAGCTCACTTCCAGTGAACACAATTTCTGCATTTTTGGAAGCTTAATGCAAGTCTGCGAAAAAGTGCTCTCATCAATACTCAATCCATCTATCTGATTTGCTCGGAGTTGAAGAACCAAATCGACGAAAAATGTAGCTGGAGTGTCATTAGTAGGTGGTTCTTCTGTTTCGGGAATTGCAAACACCCCAATTTGAATGTTGGCCCAAGGTCGTTGGAAGTTAGCCCCTCATCAACTAGAAGTTGACCCCTCATCCCCTCAAAAGCGAGAAGTTAGCTCCTCATCCCCTCAAAAGCGAGAAGTTAGCCCCTCATCCCCTCAAAAACGTGAAGTTAGCCCCTCAGCCCCTCAAAACCGAGAAGTTAGCCCCTCAGCCCCTCAACTATAAAAATTAACCCCTCAATATCTCTAGCCTAAAAATTATACTTAGCATATCAAACAAACTCAAAAATCACTTTAGAGCAGATAAACGTTAGTTTTTTTTAATTATTTCCCAAAATGCAAGCTTTTCGTAAAATTGCTCCTGGAAAACGAGAGGTTAGCGCCTCAGCCCCTCAAACATAAAAATTAACTCCTCAATATCTCTAGCCTAGAAATTATACCTTAGCATAACAGACAATTTCAAAAATCACTTCAGAACAGATAAACGATAGTTTTTTTTTAATATTTTTTGATAAAATTCGAAGTTTTAGTAAAATTGCCACTCAAAGACGAGAAGTCTGCACCTCAGGTCCTCAACCACAAAAATTAACACCTAATTATTTCTTTGTTTTATTTCTTTTACTTTTTCCTCATAATTAGCTCCGTCCTCCCTCTCGCCACGTTAAGCTGCCAAGCAAAACCGAGAGAGTAGTGTGAAGTCCAAATATACTTGCATTTCAAATTATTTGCTCACAAAAAGTCAAATAGTTAACAAAGGAGTTGCGTGCGGCAGTGCGACATTGCATTAGAAAATTTGAGCTAGGACTGGACACGTTCCAGGACAGGCGGATCTAGAAATTGAGATCAAGTTTTGTCCTTGTACGGACTTGAAAGTCCAGCTAAAGGTATTTTGCTTAATGTAAACATAAAACTTAAATTTATTTGAATTGTATTTCTTGGCATCAACTGGAAAATTTTAAAGCAAAGAAATTCCGAAAGGAATGTGAAAGGGAAAAATTCATTTTCATCTGAAAGATTGTGGTCAGATGCTGTATTTTAATTTTTATTATTTATTAGGCTGCTTTAGCTCTACATGTGTGTTAATGAAATTATTCTTAACGCTGTTTAACACGTGCTCATTGCAACGCCCGCTTGATGAGAGCCCTGGATCCGTAGTCAAAAAAACTGACACCAGTATTTGAATAGTTAAACCGGGAAAACCTAAGGCTTTATACGTCGCTTACATACTGCTTAACTTACGCAGACCACCCGGGCAAGTTTGTTATTATTAATTGGGCGCAAGAAGTTAAATCAAATACACTTAAGTTTTTAGTTCACCTGAAACAAATTATATTTAACGGGATGTGCAATGAAAAAACGGATTTGATTTCAATTTCTGGATCCAGGTGTGCTGGAACGGGGTTTACTAGTCCAGTTTTAACTAAACTTCTCTATTGCAAAGATGAACAACCGCACGCAACTCCTTGTTACCCTATTTGATTTTTTTGGATAAATAATTTGAAATGCCAAATACTTGCGTTTAGGGTTTGATATGCAGGTATATTTGGAAATAACCATAATCCATCGGTTTCGCAAGGCAGCTAAAATTTGGCGGAAAGGGGGACCAAGCTAATTATGAGAAAAAAATGAGAGAGAAAAATCAAAGAAATAATAAGGTGTTAATTTTTATGTTTGCAAACTTCTCGAGTTTGAGGGGCTGAGAGCTAACTTCTCGTTTTTGAGGGACAATTTTACCAAAACTTTTTATTTTATGAAATAATTAAAATAAAATACCTTTTATCTACTCTGCAGTGATTTTTGAGGTTGTTTATTATGCTAAGAAATAATTTTTAGGCTAAAAATATTGAGGGGTTAATTTTTATAGTTGAGGGGCTGAGGGGCTAACTTCTCGTTTTTGAGGGGCTGAGGGGCTGACTTCTCGTTTTTGAGGGGATGAGGGGCTAACTTCTCGCTTATTGAGGGGATGAGGTGCTAACTTCTCGCTTTTGAGGGGATGAGGGGTCAACTTCCAGGGGATGAGGGGCTAACTTCCAACGACCTTGGCCCAATTTTGAAGCATTTCGGTGAACTTTTCATTTATGTTGCTGCACACAACTCTTGTACTCATGCACAGTATGTCAAGTTTGATCCGTGCAATTGACTTATATTCCTCCGGGATATCGACGCAGGACGCAAGCGATATATCAAACCTTGATACAACTATTTCCTGCAAATTCGGTGCAGATTGAATGTATTCCACTGGTATGCGACTCATTCCTTCAGAGCAAGACAATTTCAGTTTGGTAACGTTGGGCAACAGTCTCTTTTTAAAGTATTCGGGATTTAGACTTGTTGTAAGTTGCCGGAGATTTGGAAGCATTCCAATGGAGACGAGTAATTTTTGTATGGCTTCTTCCGTTATTGCGTGTGTCACGTCAGCCGTGTCACCCAAATCTAAAGACCTAATCTTGTCGCCATAACTATCAACAAGCGTCTGCAAGATGTCGACATTCATCTTTTGCAACTTTTCTGTCTTGAAGTTGCAAAATGGAAAGTCTTGAGTGCGCTTGACGGTAAGTCGTAAGAAGGCGTTTAGTTGGGCTTTGCCTTTAAAAGAAATTTGAAAATATTGTCGCAAGCGCCTGGTTGCGACAAGATTCCAACGACGATTCAATAGGCGGCACTCCGCAGATGTAACTTTGTTTGTGTACCCGACAATCGCATCAAGTATCTGTTGAGAAGAGTATACAATGTATCATAATATCATATAAAAAAAAAGCGGAACCTTCTCGTCTTGAATGCGTGATAAATAGGCTGAACTATTTATTTTGTGATGTATCTCAACAATTGTTATTTCATTGATAAAGAAACTACCTAAAGCCCCAAACGGCCGGGGTTCAATCCCAGCCGCTTTCACGCTCTTTTTATGTTTTGACAAATAATATTTTAAAAATAACAATAAATAAATAAAATCTACTCAAATTATCTCAACTGGCAGAGATTCCATAATTATTGATACTATACTTCTGAGCAACTTTTCAACTCGGTCTGTTTTCTAGAACTAAATTTCCTTTCGATCAAATACGCATGCAGTATACCCTTAATTCCAACTATTAGATTTAGAGAATTGTGTTAGCTAGAGTAGTGTAGTTAGGGTTTTAATGCGGGTAGTATATCCTGTAAGTAATTTTGTGAGAGCAAAGTGAGAAACTAATTTTTTGTCTACAAGGGGTGAAAGAAACAGCTGTGAAAGTTATGAATAGTGTGTAGTTTTAGATATGTCTATGCATGTTTCTCTAGAAAATTTATCCCGCTCAAAGTTTTGTAAAACACATTTTTTCCCTCGCTTTCTCACTTTCTGCTTTTAAGTTTCTGCTAGATATTTACTCAAAAGCTATTTAAACTCTCTTGCATACATGCGAAAATAGTTTTGTTTGAGAGATATAACCAAAAAAGGATTTTTTTTGTCATGCCAGTATTGCCTTCGTATTTCAAAATTACGAAATAAATGTGCTTTGAAATTCACTGTGAGAGGCAAATAATAACTCAATAATAATTTTTATTATTCGAAAACTACTAAATATTTGAAACTAGTAAAACTTTCTAGAAATAAAAGCTTGCATCACTTATTAACTTGAAGTCAACCTACTCCATGGTTGTTTGCTAATGACAAGACTTTAGGATCCTTCTCAGTATTATCTTCCAAATATTTATGCAACACGGAAATGACCTTAAAAACTTGATAGTAGCAAAACAAGGTTTTTATAGGCCTTTGAACTGCTCCTAGAAAAGGTCCAAAAAAGTCATAATTCCAAACGAGTAATAGTTCTTACAAATATTTCTGAAAAAAAATTATTCCAAAAAAAAATGCCGAGTTTTGTTTCCATTATAAAGTTGTTATTAGGTGAAGATGAGATGGACAAGAATTATTGATTTAAAAGTTGTGTTTAATTCATTTAAGTTAAGTTCATATAAATCTTGACCATATGTAAATTTACAACAATTAAATTTTCTGTCTTTTTTGCTTCTAATAAGTTGTAGTTTTCAAAATTTTATTTTCGAAATTATTCGTTGGACCTATTTTTTTTCGAAACTATTATTCATTTTGAACAATGTTTTCAGATTTTGGCTCCTTGATTTGAAATCCATATTGGTGTGAATTAGAGGTAACACTTAAAGGATCAGAGGTAAAAATAGCGGTTTTTGTAACCATTAAAACAAATTGAAACACTCTAGACTTTTTACCAAACTAAAGTAATTACAATTAAATTTACACGTAACTACCAAAAAAATTTGAATTTAGATTTGATTACTCTGCAGCCATTTTCTAATGTTGAAATTTTGTGTTTCTTTTACAACTAACTCCCAAATTCAAATAAGTTTAATTATATTATATTAATCGCATTAGAATTTGGAAGTTACTATAGCGAAGCGATATATTTCTGTTAGCAAATGACTTTGTTGGACGGTAAATAACAACTGATTCCCGGAAGCATTTATATAGCTTGATCAGCTACTATTGATTTGCTCGTACAGACACTACAAACTACGAAAATTAATTTCATAAAGTCACAAATTTCTGAATAATTACCTAATAAGCTTATAGCCACTTTTCTGAGACACCTTAAAATTGTCGACAAAGTATGTCGTCGGCAATTATTTACCTATCTAGAATTTTTATTTTAATTACAAGACTAATTGAGCTCGTGCTACGTATAAAGTGTTAAGTCTTGTTAACTCAACAGGTATGATCGTGATTCGATTAAAAATCAAGGTACAATTTTAATGGAGAAAAACATAAAGCCTTATAAATTACTCTATTTTATAAATCTTCTTTATTAGACTATCATATGTGAAACTTAAAAACGTCAAATATTAAAAAAAAATCATTTATAAATCATTTTAAAAATTATCTTGTAACTGTGATACTAATTTGACATCTTTTATCTCAGCTGGTAATTGGTAACCTGACAAATAATTGAGGCAAAGCACCACAAACTTGGCCGCCTCAATTAACCTTCAAAGCAAATTCTTTTATATTTGTTACTTTACCGCTTCAACTTAGCCACAAACTTACCGCAATGGTATTTAAAAGCTGAAAGTTCGTCAGACGAACTTCATTCCAAATTTGGTTTTATAAATTCATCTTGCTGTCTCACCACCTCAAGGTAAGCAAACTTATAGAAACTGCTTATAAGTTTTAGCATAATTGATTAGTAAGTTTAAGCAAGTATAATCCACAAAAGTCGAAACCATGGCGTGTACTAATACGGGCTTGTTTGGCTATTATTAACCTTAAAATCTACTGTCTGATCATAAGTAATCTAAAGTACCTTTCAATTGCAAATTTTTTTCCGTAAGGTGGAAAATTATTTAATTTCGGAAATTTCTTTTTAGACACTCCCTAACATCGAACGTTGAACAGACATCTCATAACATAAGAGAGAAAACAGAAATCATCATTATATTATATTACTTTTACCGTACTATTTTATTTATAATAGGAAGTTTTGCATATATATATATATAATGTAATTTTTTTTTCAAATACACCCTGCCACATTTACGCACACGCACACTTCCGACTTTATATATAGAATAATACCTTGCGTTCATTTGCAAATGCAATTTTTTAGAAAAAGAATTTGGATGTTTACTGCATAATGAGACAAGCTCCTTAAGGACAACTTATGTTTTTGAGTTAGCCTCATCAGTCACTTCCAAATACTAATACAGTTGATAATTTTAACCTTATGAAAAAATGATAAAATGTTAACAGTTACATTTGAATTAATGTATATATCTTTATGTTAGCAAATGACAGTGGGGTACTTCGCCTATAAGTTTATGTTCATGTAATCTAACTGAAAGTATACTGACTTAAGATACCAATTCTCTTTCTTTTCTTAGGTCTGCCTATATTAAATTTAAATACCAAACATTAAGTTATTAATGGCACTCACAATCCTTCACCAACTGATTTAGGTTGTTATCAATGATGAATTAATAAAATTCACAATCAGATCCTTTGCTATTTTAATATTTCCTAAACTTCCTTTCTCTATGTTAGAAATATGCTTTATGTAAAATACTTATCTCATATCACCTTACGCATTCCTAACTCACTTTTTATTAAAAGTAATTGTGCCTTTTTTTAATAGAGTGCATGCCGAAAAGATGAAGGTGCCACTTCTACTGGCGATAATTGTGCTATGTATGTTGGCGGTAACTTGCAATGGACTGTCGTGTCAGTGCCAGGGAGGAGACGGTGACAGTGTCGCAGCTAATCATTACTGTTGTAACCAGCAAGGAGTACTTGAAGGTGGCGAATGTGACCTCGACGGTGACGTGCGTGAGCAAATGAACAAGTACCGTGCATGCTGCGTCGCTAAACACACTTTTGTAACATGTGGCATGGTTGACTAAGAAATGTACCATGTTATATGTCAAGAAAATTTAATATGTATTTTAACTTGATTTCTAATAAAATGGCACTTGGTGCTTCATATTTAGAATTTACTGTTTATCATTTGCTGTTGTCTAAATCATCACCAAATGGACGTCGAAGATACCATAGTGTGTCTTTTTTCCAAAAGAAAAGGTTCTACAAATTTTAAGCTGTAAAAATGGAGCTTGAAGTCTAACTACTTATTAAGAGTGCTCCTGCTCCGACTTTGATTTAATATTAGAAATATAATACTTGTATGTAAACAACTTTTTTCAACACAGAGAGAACTTCGACTACTCAAAATATCGAAACATTTTTTAAAACAAAATTTTTTAATTTTGTTTTTAAGAAAATTTTGCCTTAGTTCTTTAAGTTTTACACTTCCAAATTTTTCGAGATTCATAACATTAATTCACCGTTAATAACAACGGCTGCATCCACTGTCACGGCAACAACTAGAATTCAATGAAACTATTAAAAGTATTTCAAAATACAAAAAGGCCTTTACAACTAACTAACGTCATCTAACGTTACTTACATTATTGTCAATTGACAGTATCACATGCAAGATTACTACAAAAATTACACAAGGTACAACCTACCACTGCTCCTAATTTAAAGTGTAACATTTGCTACTATAAAATAGAACATAACCCGTGCTCACCAGAAGGGATTTCAAGTGTTGGACTCAAACCGGTAACTTTGAAAAGGTTACAATTTTTTTTATCTCAAACCGGTATTCCGGACTTAAACCGGAGCGTTAATTCAAAATAAAAGTAAAAATCCCAGTTCCTGTAGTTGCGCATTTTGAAATTCGTGAACTTTTGAGTTACTTTAAACCTAAAAACTCCAAAATGCCATTCATGAGAGACAAGTGGCCAAAGGCTAGTTGCGCTATTCGTATCATACTTACCGATAACTATCGTGAGTTAAATTATGATCGTGATTAGCACAATTATTCGTCTTAGCATTTACAAACCACAATAACCAAACTTAAAGTTAGCACTTCCAGAACATGCTTTTACTTCTGCATCTAAATGCATCGCCAAGCTCTGCGCAAAATTTGAGAATCACAGAAGTGTTCTTTTAGTGGTGATCGAAAGGTTCATTTAGATTGAAGAAAGCGAAACCGTTTCAAAGTAGCGGTCTGGGTTTCAAATACTAGTTCGAGACGAAAGAAAATGAGAAAAAAAAGTTACAATCTAACAATTTGAGTCCGGAATACCGGTTCGAGATCGTGGAAAGTGAACCCATTTAAAATTACCGGCTTGGGCTTGAAATACTTGTTGGAGAGAAAGGCAAAATATAGTGTTTTTTTTTTTTAATTTTTGAAAAGATTACTTTTAAATTTTAGAATTTGAATTGTGAAATTGTATTTTGTTTACTTGGTGGTGAGGGGTCAAAGGAAAGTGGAAATTTACGGTGGGGAGGAATCCGCAACAAAAGTCCGGAGCTCCGTCATCACACTGAAAGAGTTCCAATGTGAAGCAGAATTAGAAATTGGCGCATGGGTGACCACGTGAAACTTTGAAAATCGTGGCTAGAAAGGGTTTTGAAGTGCTGGAGAGTCGGGAATCTTTTTTTTTTTTTTCAAATTTCGCGTGCATTTATGGCCATGGAGTAAAATTCACAACGTGTTTTGGTCAAATTTGGGATTTTTCTGAATTTTGCAGGTCTTGCCTACCACTGGTTAGTCTCATTACAACTGTTCCGCTGCTCCTGCAACAAATATTTTGTAGAAAGAAAAATTCGATTGCTAATGCTATTCTAATGTGTGCATTTGTACAACCAGAAACTTACATTGACATAGGGAAGTAGAACATTCAAATAGCGCTTATATATATATATATCTATATAACATAAAACTTATTTAATATTATATATATATAGTAGAATTGCATTTAACATAAAATATAACATGTATGATATATATATAAGACATAATAAATATATACATACTACCGAAATCACGAAAAAAATTTCCGATTTTGTGGGTTGTTTATTGATCAGAAAATTAGGGAGACCCCTGAGCGAGAATGACATTTGCGTTATCAAAGTTAATTTGATTTAGCTAAATAATTAGTTTTTCAATCAAAGCTGGGTTTGCATTGTCGCCAACAATATCAACTACAGATCAATTATTTCTATTATGAATCGTGTTCCAGCGATTTTGGGAGCAAGTAGGGCTCAATGTCAATTTATTCGTGTCGGCACTTTAGTTACTAAGGCCATGTGGTTTGTGATCTTTTACACGCACGCACGAACGCACAGCTTTCAATACAGTGATTACTATGGTGAATATATGCATGATTTGGACATTGTTTCTTGATTGTCATTGTTGAAGCTCTAAGCGAAATGTATTTTGCTGAACAATACTTATTTTATTTTGCAGTTGATATTTTTCTATTGCATATAATTTCTCTGACATTGCTGAATAATGAATGGGATAAAAAAAAGTTACCTAAATTATTATTTTTTATATTTTCTCCTTTTACGGCTTCAGGGAAAATGTATAGAGAATAGTAGAGCTACGTGCTGCATTAGCCATTCCACGCGAAGTATTCCCTCCAAGTATTTGCCTCACGTTTACTTTCAAATGTGAAATGGGACAAAAAGTCTAGACTTCATTGGATGTTCTAGTTGTTAATTCCTGGAATTAAATCACACACACATTTGCAAACAATTGCAAAGTTTTTTGCCAAACTTTTTATTTTAAGCAATTGCTACATTTTCCATTTCTCAATTTATTACTGACCAGTGTGTTTAGGCTTTTTCGTCATTATGCTAAATTGAAAGAAGATATGGAATGTGTGACAATGGTTTCTTTTGGTCTCGAGAAAATTGTATACTGAAAAATAAAACTGAGCTCATTCCGAACCCATCTCCTACGCGTTGACCAGCCGCTAAGCAAGAATTCTATTTAATAAAAGGAGACTTACAAATGCGTAAAGCGACGAGAGATTAAAAACGATGAGAGGAATTTGAGGAATTTTGTTGCTCTTACGCTTCACGCATCTAGCACGGTAGATAGGCACCCTGTTTTTTTCTTTATTGTAAACACAATTTCTTTGCTATTTTTTACTTAAAAAGTAGCCTAACTAGCCATTCCTAGACAAGATAATTTTACTTGCACAATCTGGGGTTTGAGTCATATCAAAAACGTGTTTTTCTTTATTTTTGACATGATTACCGTCTCGAAATATATCGAAAGGCATTTAGGTTATTTCCGATTCTAAGAACAATACTCTTGGAGTAGAATAAATGTTCCAAAAATTACTTATTCTTAATAAATAAACCTATAACTTTATTTAAAGTAAAGTAAGGCCAGATAAACAAATTCAATTCAAACAATTCAAGACAAAAAAATTAAAATCATAAAGTAACTTAAGTCAAAATTTTTTTGATATTGGGTTTCTTCAGCAAAAGCTTTTTTTTTACACCCGTACATTTTCTGTTTCAAAAAATTTATCGTCAATTGTAAATTCAATTTTCCACATAGCGCATGGAAAAGGAGAAGGTTATGTAATTTTTTTCAAATATTCTCGCTCTCTACTGCTTTAACAAAAATGTATGGAGACAGGTAGACCTACGTGCTACCTTAGCCATCCAATGCAGAAAATTTCCAGTCTAATTAGCATACCTTTACTTTCAACGGTGCTCTGAAATTAGACAAAAAATCTAGTAAGCTATGCTAGCCTGTTAGAGCTTTTAACGTACAATTCGACTTGAGTCGTACCAAAAAACCTGAAAAGGCCTCATCTACCTTACGTGAAACTGCTAACTTGCTGTTAACGGTGTGTTTCTTATCCTCTCATATTTTGGCCCCACTTACACTCGGTAGCCTTGGTGGGGCATTAGTGCCAAAATAAAGGCGTACTAGAAGAATAAAATGGATACTAGAATATTGACAAAATGAAATTATCTAGCTATCTATAAATCTCATTTGGTATTTAGTAGTCTCGACAAAAAACAATGTTGACGAGGTGTTTGATTCAAAGGAACAACCCTTAAATTAGCGACTTAGGTTAATATTTGAAAATTCTATTTGTCCATGAGGATGTGGTCACGAGCTACTTGGATAAATAGTAGGACAAGCAACTGGGACATATTGTGGGCTAAGCTACTACAATAAGTGTTGGGATAAGAAACTTAAATGAAAAATTGGGTAAAACTGAAATAAAGGACCATGTTCTTCTAGTCGGAGTAAATTGTTGTAGAAGTCTCGATTTCAGCGTTTCTGAATCCTGTTGCCATAATTTCGCGGCTCAACATAAAACCAAAATTGCTAATACAATGTTTTCGGATATGTTTATGCGTTTTTTAACCGCGTTGACCAATGTCTGTAAACATACCACTTAACGCCAATGGCTATTGCCGAAGCAGGCATAAGAATGTATTGTTGCTCAAGAGCGTTGAAAGCAACACTGCTAGGTTTACATTTTGTTTTCAATTACATGTTTTTAATGTTGCTATTCTTCTCTAGCATAGAGCATTAAAAACGTCAAACAAATTCTTGATACTTTTTCTACTTCAAGAGAAAGCCACCAACGTCAACACAAAAAAAAAGTATAAATCCTAGATTTTTACGATTCTGTCAATATCATAGTGCCATTGGTTCTTGTTCTACCAATATTAAACTTTCCTTAACTCTGAAAAAAACATTTAGCAAGCATGAATTATTCTAAGAGACTAATTGCTTCACTCTACGTTCTTCTATTCTGCTTCACCCAAGCCAAGGTAAACTAAACACATTATTAGCAAACCACACGCAAAATGGCAGGGTTAGCTTAGTGGTTAAGAGCTTCTGTCTCCCTTCATGGCCCGATCTGAGATTTGGGTTTGAATCTTCCAGTCCGCCGTAAAAATATCTTTGCTATTGTTTTTTTTTAATAAGGATTTATATGGCCTCTATCTGGCCGTATCTGCGTTATTAGACTGCACAAGGGACATAGATATAAAAAGTTTATTTTCTCAGTAAGCTTGTGAGCTCTCAGAAGACACTCTCATTTGCATACATGTGTGCAAATGAGTCCTACCTACCAAACCCCTCCCCACACGCTAACTTGTTGACCGGAAATGTCAAATAACAATTATTCTCATTTTTGTAAAGGGCTCATGTAATTTAGTACCTTGGAAGGATGAGATTGTTGTACTTTGCGAAGGCCATGACATTTCGGACTTGAGCTCAGCACTCGCACAAGTTGAAGGAGGAATTGAGGCAGCGACTTCACTCGTCGCTAAAAACACATCGCTTGTCGCAATTTGTGCCAATGTAACCACGAAAGCATTCAAAACAATACAATTCTCAAATAACGGAAAGTTAGAAAATGTCGATCCTTTGGCTTTCGAATCGTCCATTAAATTAGCGACAATCTTGAGCATAGCAACCTCCCCCAAATTGGGCGACAGGATCTGGGAATTTGCGTCAAAAATGACTGCGACAGAAGACTTTGCATTGAATGAAGTGGGTCTCACAAAGGTCCCAGTCGAAGCCTTTAAGGATTTTAAAAGTCTTAGCAGAATTAGTCTTTTGTTTAATGGCATAGAGACGTTTGCAGCGTCTTTAGCAGGACTAAATTTGAAGTCATTGGGCCTAATGAGCAACAATCTCAGTGAGGACTCATTTTCTGAAGTTTTCAAAGGTGTCAAGGACATAAGAAGTCTGTCATTGATGGACAACCCAACCATGACGCAACTCAACAAAGCCCATTTCAAAGGCCTCCTGGACGCTAAAACTTCCGTTTTTGTAGGCGGTAGTAAAGATGTCAAGTACATGAAATGCGCCGGTGCAGATTGGCTATGTGCTAAACATTCAAATGGACAATATTTGTACAGAGGGCTGTTGTATGGCTACGATTGCGCAGATTTGCTTCAATTTCCGACGATATTCGATTACTGTAATGCAAGTAAAATTTGAACCACAACCCAGTGCTTTTTATTATTCAGTAAAAATTACTGCTTTGAAATAAAGGCTGAAGAGAATTTTGTGATGAATTATTTAGCAAATCTGAATCTGTATCCTTATTTTGCGGCATTGATTACAAGGTCATTGACCTCTTTTGACTGTTACTTCTGGGATATGCGTTTGCTTGATAGTCACTCTCTGACACATTTGAGGAAATGTTGGTGGTTACGAAGGTCACCGGTCATTCAAATTAGTGTTTAGAATTCAGCTGTAAGATTAAATCTTATGGAGCAGGGAACACTTTGAAACTTAAAAAGTGCGTGTAATTTGTCCAATAATTACCGTTGATGTGCCAATAAAAGCGCGGGTTATATAATTGAAATTGGGAACGCAACCTCTGGCTTACATTATAGAGACCCCGCAGCTAGTACTTTATATCAAACTGTAAACAATATAAAGTTTACATTACTTTTGAATCCTATCGGTAAATTCAAGGTTTTTAAAATACTGATGTTAATGCATTTCAAACCAAAGGCTGTTTTGATCCTAAAAGCTGGGATTATGTTTCAAATGAGAAAAACTTATAAATAGAAAAAATAGAAAAAAAAATCTATATGATGAACTCAATTAAATTGATTTTTTCAGAAATTTTCCACGAATCTTAAAAAAATTTCTCAGACAATTAAAAACAAAATTGTGAATGATTGTTTTTTTTCCCGTCTCTCACAAATCCGACCTGCAATGATGTCGAATAATCAAAAATCTTCTCCTGACAATCAAAAAAAAAAACACTTGCACGACGTCCCATCCCACTCTCCATTATCGTTATAATCTGGGAATAATTATAATATACTCAAATTCAATTTTTGAAGAGGTCATTTTTAATGTTGTCATACAATTAAATTTCAGCAACCTTGTATTCAAACCTGCTGTGAGCAAATAATTCAACTTGTAACCATATTCTACTGAATAATTTGTAAACAAATGTGACCCATCGTTTTAATATCTTAAACATTTCATTAGATTTTAATAGTACTAACAAGGGCATGCCGCGAGGTGTTTGCGAGCTAAAAATTTGGACTCTCGCCAGTTTAATACTATAAATAAATAATGATTTTTGATAATAGTGAGAAACGACAACGCTTAAAATTTCGAAAATTGTATTTTTGAATTAATTTTTGAAAATCCTTATGGGATTTAACACGGTAATTTTTTGATTTCACATGGCCCCCCTCGACAAAATTTGTCTCTTTACTTGCGAATCAGGGTCAACGGGGAGAGACCGATTGGCCCAATCGATGACGCGGCATAATGAAGAAGGTTGCAGCATGTATGCTTAGGTTCGCATTAAGTCGCGTATTGTTAGCAATATACTGCGAAAGGCACGTAAAATGCCGCGTAAAATTCACAGCATGCCGCGAAAAGTAATATTATTCCGCTTAATATTATTCGCAACATACTGCAAAAAATACGTAGCATGCTGCGTAAGGATCGTAGTAGCCCACGTAAGGTAATGTTATGCCGCATAAGATTTGCAATATGCCACGAAAGGTAATATGATGCCGCGTAATATTCTCATTATACGGCGAGAGGTACGTAAAAGGCTGCGTAAAGTTCGTGATGTGCCGCGAAAGGTAATAATATGTCGCCAAAGTTTCGCTTTATGGCGCGAAGTGTTCACAATATACTGTAAAAGGTATGTATAAGGCTGTGCAAGATTCGCAATATGCCGACAAAAGTAATATTATGTCAAAAAAGTTCCGCCACAGGACGCGTAAGGTACGCAAAAAACTGCGAAAGGTGCGTAAATGCCACGCAAGGTTCGCATTAGGCCGCGAAAATTTCGCGATATGTCTAAGATGGTATGATATGGTACGTATTATCAGGGTAAGGTTCGCAATATGCCGCGAATGGTTCGTGTTATGACTCGCAAGGCTTGCACTAAGCCGCGTAAACTTCGCTACGTGCTGTATAAAGTTCGTATCATACAAGTTCAGGTTAGAATAAAGCCGAGTATTGTTTGCAGTATACTGCAAAGAGTTTGTATTATGCCGCAAAAGGGTAGTATTATGCAACTCTAGGTTTGAATTAAGCGCTTAAGGATTGAAATATGCCGTAAAAGTCCTTCATATAAGGCCGTTTTGCAAATTTATACCTAATAAATTCAAAATTTGTGCTTATTTGAGAATCGACAAGAGCAGCATTTTGAATAATCCATTTATGCCTAAGGCCCGTAGTGCGTTGGGTTAGGCCACTTGTCCTAACTTGGGTAGGTGACGAGTTCAAATTCCGGCACCAGCACTGTAACAAGCACAGTAAGAAAGTGGCGGTGGGGTAAGTTTGAGTGGTGCCCTGGAAAGTTGCGGTTATGGAGGCTGAGCATGGCTCGGTATCCGTAATGTGGTGCTCAGTCTCTGCCTAAGCAAGAGCCTCGTACATGTTCAACTCCACGTTCACTCCAAAGCAGATACCTTCATATAGTTTAAGACCTCAAAACTTCCAAGTCAACTAAAACACCGAGACCATCCTATCCCACTCACTAGCACACGCAAACATTGTCCAGGTCTATAGAAAAACGTCAAGGAGCATAAAAAA